>ML783000.1:826235-869973 GCA_009831015.1 Picea engelmannii
CGCGGGCTGTAGTGGGCCTGCCAGCGGATGCTTTTTAAAAATGGAGTTTTTAGAAGAGTTGTTCAGCATGGCTTTGGCAATGAAGGGCAATGAGTTGGCATGATGCCAGGTAAGCATGTGTGGTGCAATTTAGGGTTATAACATTTTCCCACCTACACTACAGAGCTTTACCAATCATGAGAAAGATGGTAACAGGACTACCAAAGATTCAGGTGAATCCATATGGCATGTGCACAAGGAAAGAATGTGAAGAACCCCTTTCCAAGAAGTGATAGAAGAGCCAAAGGAGTCTTGGATATTGTACACTCGGATATATGTGGACCAATGTCAGAACCATCGCTCATCGGGTACATATATTATGTATCTTTTATTGATGATTACTCATGCAAAACTTGGATTTACTTCTTGAAGTCAAAAGGTGAAGTATTTGGTAAGTTCAAGGAATTCAAGGCACTAGTAGAAAACCTAACAGAAAGGAAGATAAAGATGTTGAGATCAGAAAATGGAGGAGAATTCACCTCATATGAATTCTCATATTTCTACAAAAAAAGTTGGGATTAAGAGGGAACTCTCTACTCCCTATATTTCACAGCAAAATGGAGTCGCGAAGAGAAAGAATCAGAGGATTATGGAAGCAATGAAGGCCATGATCCATGATCAAGATTTACCTATGTATCTATGGGAATAAGTTACAATGACACTTGTGTACGTGCAGAACATAAGTCCCCATCGAGTTCTTGAAAACAAGACACCAGAGGAAATGTTTTCAGGAGATAATTCAGAGGTCAGCCACCTGAGGATATTTGGTTTTCATGTATATGTGCATGTACCCAAGGATAAGAGAACAAAGTTGGACCCATCTAGAAATAAAGGTACATTTGTTGGGTACAGTGACACATCGAAGGCCTATAGAGTATACATTCCCAGTCACCAGAAGATCGAGATTAGCAGGAATGTCACCTTCGATGAGAATGTAGTTTTTCACAAGTCAAAGAAGGTTTGTGCAGAGGAATATCATGATGAAGAGAATGGAGTTCCTAGAGCCGCAGAGCCAAGAGAAGTGGAAGTAGAGCAATCAATTCCCAAGGATAGGGATATGGCCAAACCACAAAGGCTTGTGGAGAATCCTACACAAAAGAGAATACCAGCTTGGGCACAAGAGGCCATCATAGATGTAGAGAGATATGGTGCCCAAGATGGATCATCTAAGAAATTCAAGAAACCAAAATTGTATCCCGAGTATGTGGCATTATTGTGTGATATCATTTATGTAGAGCCTACCAGCTATGAAGAAGCTATAGGAAAGGAATAATGGAAGGATTCCATGGTCAAGGAATACCAATCAATAGTGAAGAATGACATTTGGGATGTGGTTCCCAAACCCAAGGAAAAATCAGTTGTGAGCTCCAAGTGGATTTTCAAGACGAAGCATGTTGTAGATGGAAGCATTAAGAAATACAAGGCTAAATTTGTAGCACGAGGATTTTCTCAGAAGGAAGGAATTGACTACGAGGAGACTTTTTCTCCTATGGAAAGATATACTTCAATAAGGGTTTTTCTTTCAATAGCTATTGTGATGAAATGGAATGTTCATCATATGGACATGAAGACAACATTTTTTAATGGGGTAATAGAGGAAGAGATTTATGTGGAACAACCACAAGGATTCGAGACACATGACAGGGAGACGCATGTGTGCAAGGTAAAGAAGGAATTAGATGGATTGAAGTAGGCACGGAGAGCATGGTATCGTCAAATTGATGGTTTTCCGATGAGCTTGGGATTTACCAAGAGAAGTGCATAGTCTAACCTTTACTTCAAGGTTGAGGATGATGGACCAGTGATATTACTACCATATGTGGATGACTTGTTCTTGATAGGAGTGGAGAAGCTCATCATTGAGTGTAAGAGAAAACTCGTTGCAGAGTTTGAAATGAAATACCTAGGTTTGATGCACTACTTTTTGGGTCTAGAGATATGGCAAAGGAAGAATGAGATCTTCCTAAATCGGGGAAAATATCTTGTGGATATCGTGAAGGGGTTCAGGATATTGGACTATAAATCGATGGCTACACCGATGGAATCAAATATGACGTTGTTGGATTATATGACTTCAGAGGTTGTGGATGCTACATTACACAAGAAAATGATTGGATCATGATGTATTTGACGAATACACAACCATATATATGTTTTGTTGTGAACACCCTAAGTCAATACATGGTTGACCCCAGACGTGTTCACCTTATTGCAGTAAAACATGTGATGAGGTACCTTAAAGGTACATTGGATTATCGGCTCAAGTATGTTTCAAACATTGAGATCAGTCTACTTGGATAATCGGATTCAGATTGGGCTGGTAGTGTTACAAACCGGAAAAGTACATTATGATGTTGCTTCACTTTGGGATCCGGTGTGATTTCATGGATCAGTAAGAAGCAGTTATGTGTAGCACTCAATACAGTTGAGGTAGAGTAAGTGGTATCATTTGAAACAAGTCGCAAAGTAGTGTGGCTTCATAAATTGTTGACTGGATTATTTGATATTGCAATGGAGGCAACATGTATCTTGTGCGACAACCAAAGTTGTATAAAGTTGTTAGAGAACCTGATGTATCATGATAAGTCGAAGCATATCGAAATCATGTATCACTATATCAGGGATATGGTGCAAAGGGAGCAGTGAGGCTCCAATATGTGGCTATTGATGAGCAGGTTGTGTATGCGTTGACAAAGTCGTTGTCAAGGATGAAGTTCGAGTGCTTCAGGGACAAGCTCGATCTAGTCCCTCTTCAGAGGGAGTGATGAATTCAGATGTTATCGTAGGGTAGTGGATGTCATAATGACATGTTGTATCTATTGGAGAGATACCCACCGGACTTGGATGCATGTTGAAGAGATGAGGTACAAATTTTATCAAAGGATACTATATGGCATGCATAAGATATCTGAGTTTTCTGTGGGAAATAGGATAGTCTCATGATGGCATGTTGTATCTATTAGAGAGCTACCCACCGGCCCTGGATGCATGTTGTGAAGTCATTATGGATTTCCTATGATGTATATATTCATGTGTCTGACAGTCAATGGTCATGAGCTCGTGTGGATGGAGAAAATGTTAGAGTCTGTGCCGGATAGAATACCTTCCTCATTAAGAGGGAGTGTTGAGATTTTATGTAATTTCAGAAGTTATTCTTAAGTGTAATTGTGAAATGGTTTATTGATAAGTCATGTCTTTTAGGTATTTTAGAGTATAAATAGAGGTTATATTGAGTCATTTTGAGATCACTCATCAAACATAATCACAAGAGAGTAGTGTGCACTTATCTAGGAGGTTATTCTCGGTTCGTGTTTAGGTCTCTTTGGTCTTGATTTCATGAAAGAGCATTGTATGACATTGTACATGTTGGAGAAATCTATACTGAGAAAGTTTGCAGGGTTTTCTACCCCTTGAGGGTTTCCCTGAGGATATCTCTTATTGTTTTGTGGATATCTCTCTTTCAGTTGTTATCCTTTTTCATATGAAATAATAATAAAAGAATATAATATTTTAACTGTTGGAAAACCATAAAAAAAAAACTCAACAAAGACTCTCCCAAAAGTCCAATGCTTTCTCTAAAACCACCTAGCCAACGGTGTCAGTCATTGGTGAACCCTATTGGGGTTAAACACCAACTATCGAACCAATATGTAACCTTCTCATCAACCAACTAGAAGAAGTGTTATTACGCCGAAAGGCGTACACCTATTGACAATGGGAAGATTTAATAGGGGTTTAGTGCTTAATAAGTTTTCTATGGACAGGATTAAATATGGCTGGAATATTCTTAGTAGTCACACAAAATAAATGGCTATGATTTCAATCATTAACTTCCTAGCTATTATAAAGACATTTGTTTATGTGTTTACTTTTTTGCATTTACCTAATCATATTTAAAAATTACTTTGATAGCTAACTGATTGCCACCTAAGAGATTAACAGAAATTAAAATATTAACACCAGATAAATGAAGCCCAACCGTTTATTTGTTAATCAATAATAAAATTTAATATATTCTTTTAAGGATTCTTTTCATCTTATGAACCTTTCGGCGTTKATCAGCCACAATTATGTGGCTGTGCTAGTAGTTATCCTCCAATTATATGTAGTAGAAGCATAATTAAAGTTGCTCAAATAGGCAAGAAATAAAAATATAATGTTTAAGAATATATAAATGAATGGTGATGATATGTTACATTTGAAAGGGCCTAGCTATAAATATAGCCTATGATGCCTTTTTAATGAAAATTCATGACTCTTTAGTCACGACATATTGTTATTATTACTTATTTTTTTATCTTAACATGTATTTTTATTTTATTATCTATTAGCTTATTTATTATTTTATTTATTAACTTAGGCTTCTATATATAACATTGCCTTCCCCTTTAGAGACACTTTGTCATCAAAGTGAACTTGGATGAATTTTTCTTTGTGGAGAGGCATCTTGATTCTGGATCTGTTGTTGAATACCTGTGAGTTATTTTTCACAGATGATGAAAGATTTCTAATCCATATACTTTGTAGTTCTTCCCTTTCCATTTGAATTCCATAAATTGTCCTTGTAGGTTTGTGGCGTAGGTACCCAATTGCATAAACCATTATGCTCCTAGCACCATGTCCATTTCACTAAGGAGTAGAGCGTAATATCCAAATTGTAGTTTTAGATTTGTTGACCATCGGCTATTGTAACCACGAGATTCTTTACAGAGTATAAAAAAAGATTTAATTGTCTAGCGGGATTAATATCCATGAAGTTGTGTGTACTTGTAGAATCTATTAATATTGTGATATTTTTACCCTTAATTGTTCCCTTAAATTGCAAGGTTCTTGGCTCCATTTTTCCTATAATTTTTGCAAGCTAAACCATGGGTTTTCCATATTCACTATTACATATGGTACCATTATTCCTTAAATGAGGTGGGGTATAACATGTTGTACGTGGTTGCACTTCTTCTTTTTGAACTATAGCCTTGTTAAAACCCCTTGATTCATTTTCCTTGTGATCCTTCTTAATACACGTGATTGATGTTAATGATACCCTTGTTGATTTTTCATCTTCGTCAAAATCTGGCATACCTACCTCAATCAGAACCTCTACTTCCTTTCCATTTATAATTTTTCAATGATATAGGTGTTTAGATGCACTTTTGTGGCCTCGAAACCAATTTTTATGACAATTGCAATAATTGTTTTCCCTCCTTTTTTCCTCATCATCGAAATCGAAGAATCCGATTCTCTTTCGTCTTCATATTTGTATGGCTTCCAATCACTGCATTTGTGCCCTACTAACCACTTTTCTACACAATATTTGCATTTTCCTTCCCTTCATCATTCGGTGTCCAAATGGTAATTTTTCTCTTCTTGGAAATGTGATGAGGGATACCTTGAATTCCCAAAATATGTTCTTTGGGGTGGTTTTCGCCTTGAACAAACCTAGTCAAAGTTTTTTTGAGATGACCTTTTTAACTTGTTTTCGGAAAAAAAATTCCTTGTGTTGGGCCTTCTCCGTGGTTGTGATATTATACATTTTTAATTCCTATTTTATGTAAGGTTTTAAGCCATGCATATAACTCTGAAGTAATTGATCTTCTGGTGATTCAGGTACGCACATTTCCAATGCTTCCCATTCATGAGTGTACTCATCTACATCATTTTTTCCTTTATTCTACTGATCTTTGCAAATAAGTTATTCTCGATCATACCTTGAAATATCTTAAAGAAGTCATATTTGAACCTAACCCAATTATAGTGACTCAAATTGGTTTCATATTTCCACCACATGTACTAGTTATATGCAGGGCCCTCAAGCTGCATAGAAGCATACTTTATTTTTTCAACGTAGAAATGGATGTTATGTATTTCAAAGTATTATTATACCTTACTGATCCAAGTCATGCTCTTATTTTCATCTCCATCAAATTTGGATAACTCTAATTTTAATCTCAATGGATATCCAAATATTGGTTGAGTTGAAAGCATGTGTGGTTGTTTGACGTTAAGGATTGGTAACTCGTTGGGAAACATTCTTGTTTCCATGTTAGTTGTATTTGTAGGATTGGGTTGTGGAGGAGGTGTGGTGAAGGTGCTTGAAGATTTGGGTTTCTAAGGAGTTGTATTAGTCAGGATGGTGCGGGGCAAGGAGTCCTTATCCCTAATACCTTTCGCAAGTGTCTCTAATGCTTTGTTGAATTCCTCTATGATTTATGTTCTCATCTTAGCCATGCTTAGATTGAATTCATTTTTTATGTTTGTAATGTTCTCATCCTTGATATTGTGTGTTATCTCATGTTTAATATCTTCAAAAAAAATTCTAATTTCTTCCCTTAATTCGTTTGGTTTTTATCAATTTTTTCTTCAAGATTTTTATAATTTTGTTTAGACTCTTTCTCTAGTTTCTCGATCCTTGAATTAATTTCAACCATTTTTATTATTACGTGAGGAGTGTTTTTTGGCTCAATTTTGATTGAGTCAACCTATTGCTAACCTCCTTGAATTTTAGGCACACACACACACATCACATCACAATTTGTACAACATCTTCCTTTTCAAAAAAACATTATATGAATTTTAACGTTTGGTTGTACGGACAGGTCGTACTGATCATATGGTTGTACATATCGTGAAGTTGTATGGTTGTACTATTGTATGACCTATATGGTACGATACAATAAAATGGTTGCAAACACAGCTAGACCATTCGACTCTGATACCAATGTAGAGAAAGTGTAATTAAATTTCTCAAATAGGCAAAAAATTAAAATATAATATATAAGAATAAATAATTGAATGATGATGATATATTACATTTGAAAGAACCCAACTATAATATATCCTAAGGTGCCTTTTTAAGAAAAGTCATGACTCTTTCTTCACAACACATTGTTATTATTATTTATTGTTTTATCTTAATGTGTATTTTGATTTTATAATTTATTAGCTTATATATTATTTTATTTATTAACTTAGGCTTATGTATATAACATCCTCAAAATGAACACTACCCGCCAAGGTAAATACTATCTGATGTAGAGTTGGTTTCTTGCTAGTTTAAATGTCGAAGTTTGTTTCCTCAGTAAATAACAGTGCCTGATGCAACTTTAAAAAACATTCATTAAGCATACATGGGTAGGGCATTCTTTAACACGAATGTATGAAGTGTGTCCTATCTTCTTCTACTAGGATAAATTACTTCATGGCATGGAAAAAATTATTTGGTGCCTACACATGCTTACAATCACTTTCTCTTAGCATCAATGTCATTTGGATGACAACCTTTGGTGTGCAGTCACAATTCATCATCCAATATTTTGTTTTATGTGGTAGTTGTCATGAAGTTATCAAGAACCCCCCTCCAAGATCATTGACCTCCCTACATCAATGTTTGGAACATCTCCAAGAAGGGGTTATTCTGAATGATTGTACGCAGCAATTGGAATGGAGTGACCTTGGTTGTTGGCATCAACTCGTTCAAGTCCTCTTTGATGGTGATACAAACTTTATGTGTTGATATCAACCCTTGGATAACTTATTCTCCTTTAGATGGAGATTCCATGAGTTATTTCTCTCTATTAGGCTTCACTTTCCACACTCTTCTCTTAGTTGTGCAGTTTTTGGGGTGAAGCTCTAGATGAAGTCCCCAACACTTTTCTTCGCAATGTCCACTCAACTTGTAGTGCTAGAAAAAGTTAATGTTGTTGCTACATGGACTACCTAACATACTCCTCTCCATTTGCCTTTGATTTCAGTGTTGGAATGGCGAAGTCATATTTTCATTCCTTCTTTTAAAGAAATCTAGCATGTGGCATGTGGTTTACTTCTCCTAACAAGATGCCACCTATTAAACCCCATATTTTTTGCAATGTACCCTACATTTTTTCACAAGATGTGACCACTACAATGTGCCCAAAGTGTGATTATTTCTTTGTATATGTCCATGATGGTATGACTTGATGTAAAAGTGTTGGTTATAGGCTACTCAGATCCCCTTAGGTGAACGGTCATGCCATTTCCTTTTAGTCCACATTCTCAAGGTACCTAGTTTTATCGTTATGGCCTGTTGGTGTTGGAGCATGATTATCTTCATGATTCAGAGGTATTTGTTTTCAACCGTGTTTATACCCCATGAAGACTGTACACCCCTCCACACGGGGAGGTTGCAGGGGGGCTTGCCCCCCCTGCGGGGTTCGGGGGCTAGTGGGCCCTCGGCAAGGGTTTGGGGGAGAAGCCCCCAAAGGAAAATTTTCCTTGTAAAATATTGTAATTTCGTAGTCAATCTAGACCATTCATTATAAGGTCACAAATCTGATGGTAGAATTTATTTTAGGGATTTTTTCCCTAGAAAGAAACCCTCTTTTATGAGGGAATTGTATTGTGGTTGTGTCCCTATGTGATTATTGTATACTAAGAGAGGAGATTGTGAGAGAAATAAGAGGAAGTTACAACAAGTGTGTTGTAGGTTGTATCCCTTAATTTTGCTAGATAATAAAAAGGAAGGACCTGACAATTTCTCTGGTGGATGTCTCCCACACTAGGTGAACCATGTATATCTCTGTCTCTATTGTATTGTGTATCTTCTGTTTTTTATTTCCACATTTGTTTTATTTTATTTCTCTACTAGCCTATTTTGCTAAAATGTCTCACTACCCTTGGAGGTGGTAACTCCCTCTAAAGTCGGCCATTTATGTCCTGGGTAGGTATGTGGGCATTCTAAGATGGATCTACTATGATACATGATTTAGGGGCCCTAACTATTCACTTATTATTTTTCTCTGTAAAAGGTGATTGTGCTTTGTAAGGATTGTCACACCCATGGTTTAAGCACAAATTACCCACATGGACCCTCTCTTAGGTATGTACCACATTTTGGCCATCGGAGATGACTCTGCATCTGATCATCTAGTGTCACATTTCTTGAGGAACTTTCACATCTTTTTAGGCATATAATGGATTTTTAGGCATTGTTCACAATCTCCAAGGCACAAACGGGTTGTTTTCCTCTCCATGGACCTCATCTACACTTTCCATGTGTCATATGCCAGAATGCCCCCCTCCTTTAGCAAAGTTTTAAAGCATTTTCTTTAGTTTAGGAGGGTTGACCTCTCTTTCGATACTTTATGATAGTCATGGGGTTTATTTTGAGCCACTTGGATGATGTGGGTATCACTTGAGTGACTTTGCACTTGAATATTATGACATGGCACCCATCCCTTGCTATGTGGAGGGACTTTTGATCACACTTTTGGTTACTTGTTGAACAAATGGAAGAAGTCATCCAATTAAAATGGCTTTATTTGAATTGGGGTAAGGTCATCCCCTTGCTTGAAGGAGGACTTTGAAGCTAGGTTGGCCAAGGATCCTTCCTTTGCATATTGATGGAATGTTGTACCTTGGAGCCAAATCATCCCTCTTAGAAGCTTGATGTCATTTTTGTTGTTGGGAGTTTTATGAACCATTTTTTTCACTTGGAGGGTCACTCCCTTACTTCGTGGAGGTTCCTTGACCTTAGGTATGGAAATGGTCATGATTTGAAGACATATTTCAAGGACTTATGGAAATTATTTGAGAATTCTTTGAGAACATTTTGTGGAAGTTGACCCTTTTTATAAGGTTTTCCAGCATGTAAAGCATCATTTAATTGTAATTTGACTTAGTCTCCAAATTATGTGGATGACAAGTCACTTTTATTTTATTTCTTTAGGCCTTTTTTAGGGAATAAAGCATGGGAAGGAGTTGTGAGCCTCATCTATAAATAAAGGCACTCCTTTCATTCCAAATTATTTTGAATTGTTGGAGATCATTATTGAAGCTATTAATAGAAGATATTTTACTTGGTGTCAATTCTTGGAACTCTTTCTTTCTCGGTTATTCTTCATGGTATATTTTTCTAAGACTATTGTGAATGCTAAAGATTCTACATAAACTAGCAAGATTGATCCATTGAGGAGTTATCAACTACATGGAAGGAGGATGTCTAGGGTTTGTATCTCTTATTTCTTCCCTAAAAAAAATTGGTAAGTGCTTATCTCTTGTCTTGATTAGATATATACTCCTTGATAAGGTTTTTAAGTATTATTTTCAAGTATTTTGTTGATCTTGTTGGTGAAGATTATTCCCTTGGGGAAACCCTTCTTCTAGGGCCTTGTTCTCATGCTTTGTCTTGATTATACAAGAGACTACTAGCCTTGTTGCCCTAGTCTCTCACTTTAATCCATAAATGTTGATAACCAATTATTAGAGGGGTATACTTCTTGACCTCATAATCCCTTGTTGAAATCCACTATACCGACACCTGGGTATCTTGTTATCTAGTGATTTCATTGTTGTAAATAAAATTAGTAGTTCACAAAAAACATACATTGTTGCAATAATAAACTCAAATAAATATAGTGAAAGTAATACTGGAAACCAAAATCTCAAACACAATACACAAAGATATTATGCCCATCAACTAAGCTTGTCAATCAAATAACTTCAAAGCTTACAAGGGCTCCCTTACTGGGGAAATGGCCCAATGAGAAATAGATACAAGATATATCAAAACCTAACTAGCTTATCTACTACCAAAACTATTGTATGATCATGTACGGCTACGTGACCTGTATGTTGATACTTGCGTTGATTGTGCGGTGTGTAGCAGAATACTCACGCTATCTGTGTGACTTATACGTTGAAACTCATGCTATATGCGTGACCCATACAAGAATACCTGCATTGTTCTGTAGTGGCCCTATCCTTATATTTCTCTCTCTCTCTCTCTCTCTCTCTCTCTCTCTCTCTCTCTCTCTCTCTCTCTCTCTCTCTCTTCCTTTGGCCTAGATATTTAGATGGAAGTTCTTCTCTACCTATCCAAGATATCCTTGAACAAAATTCATTCTCTTCTCTATATGTCAAAAAATATCTCAATGTCTCACACAAGTATGAAGTGTATCAAGTGTCTTCTCCTTCACCCTTGCCATGCTTTCTAATCTTGAGTTATTACCTAACCCTAATCTCCAAAGTGATTGACAGTTGAAATTACTCATCACCTCACTTGAGATCAATGGCTATTATTTAATTCACTAATGTTAATTAAATCATTTCTTTAACTAAAACTCAACTCACTAATAAAATCACTTTACTTTAATGATTATTTTAATGAAATTAAAGTCTCAAGGTGGAAGGCTTTGGACGACTTCCACAAGTATAGACACTTAGACTTGTGTGGAAGTACTTATCTGATGCTACAAACATCAACACTCCCTCTTAGTGAGGACGGTATTATGCACCACTCCAACTTTGTCCTTGAAAAACACAAACTTCTATTTAACTAAGGGTTTGGTAAGAATGGTTGCAACCTGCTCATCTGTGGAAACATACTGAAGCTCATTGCTCCCTCCTCGATCCTATCTTGGATAAAGTGATACATGATCTCAATATGCTTGGACCTATCATTGAGTACTGGATTCTCTGATAGTTTGATACAACTCTGATTATCACAATATATTATTGTAGGCTCCAACACCTGATCAAATAAAATTGTAAGCAATTTGCGAAGCCAAAAGGCTTCACAGCTAGCCATACTTGTTTACATGTCCTCTTCCCCTGCTAATTTGAGTGCTACAGAAGTTTGTTTCTTGTTGAATCATGTAATCATTGTTGATCCCAAGCTAAAACAGGGACCCAAGGCACTATTTCTACCTATTGCACTCCCTTCTCAATCTAAGTCTGAATGTCCTTGTAACCTCACTCCATAACCTATAAGATACCTCAATCCATAATCCATTGTACCTCTTAAGTATCTAAGAACATACTCAATTTCTATCCAATGCACCTACCTCAGCTCCACCATGAACTAACTCAAGGTGTTCATAGAAAAACATATATCTTGCCTGGTATTGACCAAATATGTCAAGGACCCTATCATCGGCTTGTATATCCTGGGATCCACCAATTTTGAATATGAAGTGACCACCTTCTTCAGATTGGTAGCCATAGTTGTATTCATTAGTCTACAATCCTCCATCTTGAATATCCACAAGATCTCTACTATGTACTTCCCTTGACCAAGGAATATCTCTCCTGATACATGTCATACATATAACCCCAAGAAACAATGCATCAAGCCAATGTCCTTCATCTCAAACTCGGTAGCCAATATACTTTACACCCTGCAATAAGCTCCTCAGCACCTACGAGAAACAAATCATCTACGTACAATACCAAGATGAGTGGATCAAACCCAACAAGTATGAATAACAATCTAGGATCTGCCTCACTCTTGGTAAATCCCATACTCTGCAAGTATCTGTCAATCCTAGAATACCATGCCCTGGGTGCCTGTTTGAGTCTGTACAAGGCTTTCTTAAGCCTACACACATGAGACTCCCTCTCATGTACCTCAAATCCCTGAGGTTTCTCTATATATACTTCCTCCTCGATCATGTCGTTGAGAAAAGTTGTCTTCACATCCATCTAATGAATCCTTCACCTCATAACCGAAGCAATAAAAATAACTACTCGAACAGAAGCATACCTGGAAACTGGAGAAAATTTATCCTCATACTCCACTCCCTCTTTCTAAGAGAAATCTCTCACCACAAACCTCACCTTGAACTTCTCGATGCTACCATCTGTAGCATGCTTCATCATGTAGAGCCACATGGAACTCACAATGAACTTCCCCTCTAATCTTGGCATTATGTCCCAAACATCGTTCCTCATAATAGAGGTGTCCTCCTCTACCATGGCATCCCACCAAACTTGTTGATCTTTATCTTCCTCAAAACTTGAAGGATCAACTTCAATGATGTTACTCATAAGTTCCATATAGTTTGGAAACTTCCTTAATGACCTACACTCTCTAAATGCATGCACAGGAGCCTCACCAGCATCCCTAAATGTTTTTAATATCCACCCGGGTATCCTGACAGAACTCGAAGGGGCTAACTCCTCCTCCCCACGTGAATTTTGACTCATTGAACTGGAAGTTGTTGATTGTTTCTCATCTTTTGGAACCTGCTACTCCTCATCCTTTGTCACTGCTAATGTCTCATGAGATCTCCTAGATGCCAAGTTCTCCTCAAACTTAACATCTCTACTCACAATTGTCTTTCATTGCATTGGTATGGATATCTTGTAATCCCTTGAAGTTTCATTGTATCCCACAAATATACCCTTCTATCCTAAAGGCTCTATATTTTTCCTCTTCTCTATAGGCACATGGATGTAGACTAGACAACCAAATATACTCAAATTTCCTATCTCTGGCTTCACTCCTGAAAATTCCTCATCTAGAGTCTTGTCCCCCAATATCTTTTGAGGACTCATGTTTTGCACACACTGTCGTGTTACATGCCTCTCTCCAAAGAAACAAAGAAAACTCCTCATCATGTATCATATCCCTGGTAGAAACGATGATGGAACAGTTCTTTCTCTCAACCCCATTCTGTTAAGGGTTGTATGAGAATGTCAACTCCCTATTGATCCCTGCCTCCTTGCAGAAATCCTTGAATTTATTGGAGGTGTACTCTCCCCCATTTTCCAACCTCAAGACCTTGATCGTATTCCTAAGTTGCAAGAAACAGTACCCCCCCTGAAACAAAATGAAAAGTTGGCACGGGTACGGTACGGCCAGGAAACGTCATCGGTCGTACGGTACGAAGTTCATAAATTTGGAAATGTCGTACGGTACGGTAGGCAGCATTTCCTAGACTATCGACTCATACGGCTGGCATTTCGAGCATCTTCGAGGCAAAATAATAAAAAAAAGGGGGGTCGTAGGGCCCCCAAACAGTCAATTATATTTTTTTTTGCATTCTCTATGTTTTTCTTGCATCATTATTGCATTTTTTTATTGCATTTTTTTTGCATCATTATGTTTTTCTTGAAATATAATGTCTTGTTTTAAAAAAAAACTATATATATTTTTATTTTTTTATTTTTTTTATATACGATGTTTCCCCGAACGTTTCCATTTTTGGGGGGCCTATTTCGTATTGTCTCGGTTTCAAAAACTTAGAAACGTTTCCCCATTTCGTGCAACTTAGTATTATTCCCTGTCTGTTTCTCCACCTAAGCCATGAACTCCTAAAACAGGTCGAAGACCTCATCCTTGGTTTTCATAAAGAAGATCCAAGTTTTCCTAGAAAAATCATCAATGAAAGTTACATAGTATGATGCTCACTGCATTGATGATACTGACATTGGCTCACTCACATCTAAATATATAAGATCCAAAATCATGTTAGACATACTCTCACTACTTGGAAAAGTAGCCTTGGAATTCTTGTCAAATGCACACCCTCTACATACCCCCTTCTACTCAACACTGAACTTTAGAAGACCTGTAACAGTCCCCCTTCGAATCGACAATGCCTATAGTGTAGGTGTCCCAACCTCTTGTGCCATAGCTCACATAGGTTGTCATTGTCATGTACCAAATCCTAAACAAGCTTTCCCTACAACCTATATAAAGTTCCCTCTCTAACCCCAATGACCATTTTTGTGTCTAGGATAGCTTTCTTTGGACGTACAAGTACTTTCCCTCTTTGAAAGGTAACGGCAAAACCCTTGCCTTACATAGATGAGACTGAGAGAAAATTCTTATTCAATCCTAGTACGTAAAGAACATCTTGGGCATCAAATGAACCTCATGACTCAAGTTGGAACATAATCGTTCCCTCTCCCTTCACTGGATAATTGGAATCATCACCAAGCTCCACATGAATCTCTAAGTCTCTTTCTATTAAACTGCTAAATAGATCACATGTTTATGTCAAATGACTAGATGCACCACTATCCAAGTACCACGCACTCCTGGTAGTTGTGTTGGTATAAAGGCAAGAAACTAGTGAGAAATCCTTCTCAAACTTTGTTGCAAACTCAACTAGTTGTGTCTTTGTTGATGTTGTTGTCTGCGTCTTTTCTCTTCCCTTATTCTCTAGAAACTGAGATGCATAATGTCTATTCTTATGACATGATAAGCATTTGATTTTACTTGAGTCCTCATTTCCTGGTTGTGATGCTCCTCCATCACTGGTACCCTTCTTATTAGAACTCTCTCCTTTTCCCTTCCTTGACTTACTGACAAGGGCCAAGTTCTCATCACTACTTCCCTGCTTCCTGCTTTTAGACTCCTCTTGAGTCTCTTTCCGGATGAAATCATCCCAAAGCCTCTACCAATCTAGGATTTTTCCCGAGCACAGAGTCCCTTGAAAAATGGTTCCCAAGACTTGGGAAAACCATTCAATGCCACATTCACAAGCTCTACATCATCCAATTTCTCCCCTATAGCTGCAAGTTGATCATGTACCTCAGTGATCCTCATAAAATAGATGGTAACATTGCCAGATCTAGACATCTGCATAGATCTGAGTCTATTTCTTAATACCATCTTCCCATTCATGTTAGTGCTCTGGAACAATCCTACCAAGGCACCAAACATCACCTTGGTTGTATTCTTCTCAGATAAGTGAGGAATTAAATGATCCTTCACTAGATCCAAGATAACCCTCTTAGCGTCGATGTCCTTCTCATGAGCTTCCAAAGCTACTGGATCTGTCAATGGAAAAAAGAAAAAAAAAATCCACTAACTCCCAAGGGTCATACTCCTTTAACGTCGAAGTAACTATTGATTTCCAAGATAGGACATTGGATGCTCCATCCAATCTGTCTTCAACTCTCAAACTTGTTGATTCCATCTCTTAGACCTAATAAACTACCCTAGAAATAACATGTTGTTGAAACTTCCCATGTATTGACATGTACGACCTCTACCCACACTGAGTTGTGCTAACTACATGACCTGTATATCGATACTCGTGTTGTTTCGTGCAACCAGTAAGTTGATGCTCGTGTTGTTAACGTGTGACCTATAACATAATACCTGCACTATTTGCATGACATGTACCATAATACCCACAATATCTGCGCGACATGTACCAAAATACCTGCGTTGTCCTCGGCAGCTCAATCTGACTGCAATCCAATTGTTTTACTGAAATATGTCCTTTGATTTCTAATTGTTAGTTTATTGATCTGCCTTCCTTTCATAGTGCATGCTCTCATATCATTCTGAAATTTCCTATCCTAGAACCTAGGTGTCTTGTTATCTAGTGATTTCGTTGTTGTAAATCAAAATAACAACTCACAAAACAACATACACTAATGGAATAATCAACTCAAATAAAGATAACGGAATAAATATTGGAAACCAAAATATCAAACACAATACACAAAGATATATTACCCATCAACTAGACTTATCATTCAAATAAGTTTAAAGCTTACAAGGGCCTCCTTACTAGGAAAATGGCCCAATGAGAAATAGAAACAAGATACAGCATAACCTGACTAGTTGATTTGCTGCTAAAATTGTTGTACGATCATGTACAGCTACAGTGAGACATGTACATTGATACTCATGATATTCCACATGGCCTATAATAGAATACTCATGCTATCCACATGACATGACACTAAAACTTGCACTAAATGCGCGACCCATACCAGAATACCTATGTTGTTCTGTGGTGGCTCGATCCTTCTGTTGCACACTTTCTCTCTCTCTTGCTTTGGCCTATATCTCTAGATGGAATACCTTCTCCACACATCCAAGATCTCCTTGAATAAAAGTCCTTCTCTTCTCTCTATGTCAAGCGATCTCTCAATGTCTCACACAAGTATCAAGTGTATCAAGTGCCTTCTCCTTCACCTTTTCCATGCTTTTATAATCTTCAGTTATGACCTAACCCTAATCTCCAAAGTGATTGACGATTGAGATTACTTCTCACCTCACTTGAGATCAATGGATATTCTTGAATTCACTAATGTTAATTAAAGCATTTTTTTAAATAAAACTCAACTCACAAATAAGATCCCTTTACTTTAATAATTCCTTTAATTAAATTAAAGTCTCAAGGTGGAAGGATTTGGACGACTTCCACGTGTCTAGATACTTAAACATGTGTGAAAGTACTTGTCTAATGCTACAAACATAAACAAACCTAAATGAAGACAAGGCATTGAGCTTAACTCAAACAACCAACCATTAAAACCCTAAAAAAATTGATTCTTTTATTTTCTTCAAATATAAAAGACAAAAAATACAAAAGATAAACCATCAAAAATGTTTATTTCATTGTCTAGTGCAAATCTAACAATTTACTTTCATTTTCTATACATTTTCATTTGTGGATTTATGCTTCATTGTTAATTTCTAACCCTAAGAAGGAAAATCGACCCTATTGGTATTGTTCTTGAAGGTTGTGTCTAATGTTTTGTGGTTGATTTAAGTTTTTTACTACTTTTGGAAAGTAAATTACGACAATAAAAAATAGAAATCGTGAAACCCTAAAGCTAGGGTTTAACCCTAAAAGGTGCATTATAACCCTATTGTAGATTATATTTCACTTTTGGATTGTTTATAAATCATATCTAACGCATTCTAATGGTGAAATTCATCTCCTAAGCAATCCATTACTATTATATTTCATTTTGGATATTTTTGGTGAAACTCTAGGGGGATTCACCATCTATTTTTGCAAGTTTGAGCTAATTCCATTGTTATTATTCATTTATACTTGCATTTAATCATTGATGAGTTTTTTTTTCATATTTATTCATTTCCCTAGCTAAATTACCCAAGGATCATCATTCTAAGTGTCTTTTGGCACTATTTAGGTGTTTTTCCTCACCCAAAATCTATTTTTTCTGCATTTTTTAAATCATAAATCAAATTATGGAATTATTGGACATAAACAAACTAGTCCAATTGGCAACATATAATCAAGGTATAACTTAGTCATATCATTCACCCTTGATTTGTGCACTTATATCTCACTCTTGAATTGTTAAAGATACATTTTCTCTTCATCTAGAGAGTGATTTCTTAGTGTTGATTTATGCTTCTGTTGTAACATATTTATTTCAAATATCAGAATTTTATTAATTAGCTCCTAACCCTATTTATATTCTAATAGTTATTGTCCTAACTTTTGGCTAAATATCTTTAAGGCATTTTTCTACTAAGGCATCAGTCTATCTAACATGTATTGAGGTGTGTAGTTGGAAGTAATGTGTACTACACAAGTTGTTTAAGAGGATTGGGATACCCCATCGTGGCTTCAAGGAGCTGGCCTAAAGTGAAGGGGATATTGTGCTAAGGTGACAGTGGTTCATTTTCCATGGTTTTTTATCCCCAATAGCACCCTCAAAAAGGTTGCTCGTTTGGGAGGTAATAGTTTTCTCACCATTGTTGGGGACATCTTCGTTGGTTCATTTCCTGGATCTTGACAACATAATCCAGCCAAGTTGAGTAAGTTCTTTGTATTGTATATTGATGAGAATATTTTTATTTCTAATTTGATTGTCTCGTCTGGAAACTCCACCAAATCCAAATACAACAAAAATTTATTCTACAAGAAGGAACACCCAAAGTATACTTCGTCTTGTTATTGAACCTGAACTTGTTTATCATAGAAGGAAGCATAGGCTCCAGGAAAGGGAATTTAATAATCGGGTAGGATTTGACACTTTATTTTATACGATACAAGAAAAATATTTCTTGATTCAAGTCATCCAACTCAAATGGTTGCTCTGTGGTTGACAAATACTTTCAAACCATTTTATTTTTCTAACATCGCAGTTTGTTCAGTTTTGAGAAGCTATTAAGATTCTTTTCAATTTACTATATAACAATAGCATAGTTAGGATCACTAAGAAAAACACAATCACAAGATACACAACATTTATCCTGAGAAACCCTCATGGGGGAGAAAACCCAGAAAAACTTCCTTAATATAGATAGCCAATACAATGCCAAGACAATAAACCAAAACACTAGAGAATATCCAACACTGAGCAATGTGCCTCTCTCTTCCTTCTTCTCCCAACTGCAACTTCCTTCAAACTTGTGCACTAGATGAGTGAGCTGAGTGAGTGAACTAATGAGGCACTAGACTCTCTTATTTATATTTGTTGGTAGGTGCTAGGGAGGTGTATCTTCGCTACTGGGCAATGCCGACCTCTTCACTTAGTGGCTAAAACCACGTTAATTAGGCATGAGGGACGAATTTTTAATTTGCATGATATAATTAGGTTTTGACCAATCCACAAAATGGGATTTGGTCATTTACAAATCCCGACATGATCAATCCAAAAAACGGGATTGATCTAATTAATAATAACTCAATAATAAATAGAATACTCTTTGCAGTTACAATATTTCAATACTCCCCCTTAACAAGAAGGGTATTCTACAACATCATCAGGAGAGAGAGAGGGCAGCAACATCAACAACATCTGGAACACTGACTGGCATATCTATAAATCATTGGAAGTTTTTCTCATCATCAATATCATCATCCAAAACAAGGAGTTGGAATGGCATCATCATCATTTTCATCAACATCAATTAGTACATCATCATCCTCAATAACAACACGAGGTTGATACAACATCATCATCACAGCACAAAGGATGGAACAACAACAACATCATAGCACGAAGGCTAGAGAAAGAGAGCATTAGGATGCATTCATGGAACATATCACCACTCTAAGAATTTGTCTTTTTTATGTTGTATACAAATTTTTTGCTTTGTCACTGAAAAGGGATGCTAGGACGTGGTTTTTATCGTTGTCTAATAATTGCATCAATTCTTTTCAAGCATGCCAGAAGGTTTTCTTTGACAAATGGTTGGAAAATAAATATGTTTGATTTATTTTGAATGATTTAACTAACAATAAGAGAAATGAAAATGAACCCATTAATGAATTTGACAAAATATTTGACAAGATTGTGCAAGATATTCCTCAAACTCATTAACCAACTGCAAACACCATCTTCATGTATTACAAGAATTCCTTTCAAGGAAATATCAGCTTTTTCCTCTATACTACTAATCCTACAACTCTCGCCACTACCAAGGTCAATTCCAAATCTATTGATGAAAACTGGAATCTCTTGGGAAAACCAGATATTTTGAACCCCTTTGGGGACAAGGTTGATCACAACCTGAAAGCACCTCCTACTGCTAATCCCACTCTTGAAGTTATTTATGGTCTCACAAAACAAATAGAAAAGTTGCAAATGAGCACCAATGATTTACAAGGCATAAATCAACATCATAACATGTAGAAACTAAGGAATGAATGAAAGGTTCACCACTGAATCATAGACCTCCTACATCGTTGGAATCCACCAACATGATAGGGGATGGACATCCTTATTTTTGCAGGGCTTGCCAAATTTTCCATGATGATAAGACTTGTGCCTTCTAGATGAAATTATATCGATCAGATGGTCAGAATAGAAAACCTCCTCTGGGAAGTTGCAACAATTTGTTTGATGGATAGGACTATCATAATTGGCAGTCATAGGACGATGAAGAAGAAAGAGTATACAAAATATTAGGGAAGATGCATTCTCAAGAAGAGATAAATCAAATACTTGAAACAAGAATTGTGTTCTATCAAAAACAGAAGAATAATCCTCCATGAGATCAGTGAGAACCTTCCAAGCCTCTAGAGAGGGATTATCATATTAGAAGGTCGATTAGACCCAGTACATAGATACCACAAAGTGATTCTTCAACAACCAATTCTCTCAAGATGAAGTTGGATGTAACAGGATGGTTTAACAATGTTAAGGTTCACATTCCTATCATTGAGATAGCAAAGATATCTTCTGTGAAGAATCAAATCAAAGAATTTTTGGGACTTGAACCTACAAGTCAAGCAACTCATTTTGTGAATGAGAGTGAATATGCCCCTATTATTCTCCAAACAATGAACAAAGGAAGAAAAAATCAGAAGAACCAACCATTTTTCATATCATTGGTAGTGGAAGACTTTCTCTTATGCAATTGTATGCTCGACTCCGGAGCCTCGACCAATGTAATATCTCTCGAAGTGATGGAGTGTTTGGGTTTGAATGTTTTGAGGACCTAAAAGAATATTTTTTCCATGGACTCCAAGGAAGTCAAAGTTTGTCTATTAATCAAGGACCTTCAATTTCTCTTGGCCACTCATCAAGACATTTGCTTAGTGATGGACGTAGTGGTCATCGATGTTCCTGATGTTTGGGGAATGATTCTATCCAGAAAGTGGGTGGTTGACCTTGAAGGAAGTATTCAAATGGATTTATCATATGCCACTATTCCAAACTTTCAAGCTTTTACAATGTTTATCGCACAATTTGTAGTTTGGGAAAATCCCAACCCAAGCAACAAATGTAAGACACAATTGGGGACACCTATCACTGTCACCTCAATAGATGTCCCCCTCATTTTAGTGAAGGAAAATTCCAACACAAGGAGGTTTCCCATGTGAACCTAAGGATATTGCGAGGGAGAAACCATGGGGAAGAATGGAGCACCCTTATAGGTCAAATGAAAGGTCTAGAGGCTTGATGGAGGTTGAGTATCGGTCAAGGAAAAGTTTCCAATGGAAAGTACCTACGAAACCAATGTTAGACAAACAAAACCAAGACAATGTATGATGAAAATAAGACCTATAACAAGAGGGAAACGGTAAGTTATGCTTGTTGTCTCAAAATTGTAGCAGTAAGGAAATATATATCAGCAATGAAGAATCACCACATCAGAAAATTGAAACATGAAAATAAAGTATATGATACTGGAAAAAAATGCTTGGAACTAGTACACAATCTTCCAATGTTTAAATCAAGATATTGATAGCAAAGTAGGGTTGTTTGATAGTGTTATCAACAAGTATCAATGACAAACCAATGGTTGTAGCAAACTTTTTCTACAACGGCAAGTTCTAACCACTGAAATCAACAATTAAACCACCCAATCAATAGTTTATCATCAATAGAACAATTATCATAGCATACAAGTAATTTTCAAAGGTATAAAAGTGGAAAAAGAGTTTGAGAGAGTAAGTTTATTGCATCCCTAATGGTTGTAGCTTGATGTTTATTACAACAACACAATCACTTAGCCAATCAAGACACCCTTGGAGGGCAAGAAAGCCAATACAATATAGAAGTTAAAATCAACCTTGAACAATTCAATCTCTTAAATTTCATGTTTACCAATGCAACAATATTCAATCTCCAATGAAATTAGTGCCTTAACTATTGGGTTAATGGAGTCTCTTTCTTAGACAACAACCTAGGAAACAAAGAGAAAAAAATGTTTCTTTGAGAATTAAACCTTTATAAAGCCAAAGAAGATACAAAAGCTCCAAATATTATATCTTATGAATCCAATTTTAATTAGGGTTTGATAGTCATCTTGGGGTGTAAACCCTCTTACTCCCTAGAGAAGATAAATCCTAGAAAGGTCTTGCTACAAGGGTGTAAACCGTCTTACTCCTTGTAGAAATCCTTAATCCATTTTTGTTAATTTTAGAGCAACTATTAAGTTTCTTTTCAATTTACTAGATAACAATAGCATAGGTACGATCACTGAGAGAAAAACAATCACAAGATACACATCATTTATCCTGGGAAACCATCATGGGGGAGAAAACCCAGCAAAACTTCCTTAATATAGATAACCAATACAATGCCTAGACAATAAACCAAAACACTAGAGAATATCCAACATTGAGCAATGTTCCTCTCTCTTCCTTCTTCTCCCAACTACAGCTCTCCAAACTTGTGCACTTGATGAGTGAATGAGTGAGTGAAAAAATGAGGCGCTAGCCTCCTTTATTTATACTAGCTGGAAAGCATTGGAAAGGTGTCTCTTCACTAGGTAGGGCCAACTTCTCCTCATAGTGGTTAAAACCACTTTAATTAGGCCTAGGGGTCGACTTCTTAATTAGCATAATATAATTAGAGTTTGAACAATCCACAAAATGGTATTTGGTCAAGTACAAAGCCCGACATGATCAATCCATAAAAGGGGATTGATCCGATTAATAATAACTCTAATAAATAGAATACTCTTTGCAGTTACAATATTTCAACACCCCCACTTAAAAACAAGGGTATTCTACAACATCATCGGGAGAGAGAGAAGGAAGAAACATCAACAGCATCTGGAACACTAAGTGGCATATCTATAAATCATCGGAAGTTTTTCTCATCCTCATTCACAACATGGAGCTAGACTAGCATCATCATCATCTGCATCAACATGAATTAGTATAACACTAATACATCATCATCATCAATAATATCAACAATAACAGCATCATCATCACAGCACAAAGGCCGGAGCAACAACATCATCACAACATGAAGGTTGGAGCAACAACATCATCACCATCATGCAGCAACAACATTTTGTGGTACTTTGACAGTCCCTCCCAGGAATCATAATATTCCCTAGGATATAGAATCCTAATGAAACTACCACATGGTACTCTGACAGACCGTCCTTATCGGACCTTTGGGATCTGCCCAGGAATCATAAGATTCCTTAGGATTATAAATATCATAACAGAGCTACCATTACTAACCATAGCTAGCATATACATGCACAGGTACTCTGATAGACCATCCTTATCGGACCTCCGGGATCTATCTAGGGATGATCAGTCCCCGAGGATATAAAATCCTAAATGAACTTCCCATTATTGGACAAGATACCATAGTATCATCAGCATCACTCCCCCTTTCGAGGGAGGTCCTTTTGGACTATACCAAGCTTCTCTTGAAAGTTCTCAAACTTTACACGAGATAGAGGATTGGTCATCACATATGCAACCTGCTCATTTGTGCCAACATATTAGACCGTTATGTCTCCTCTCTGCACCATATCACGAATGTAGTGATATCGGACTTATATGTGCTTCGACTTGTCATGGAACACGAGTTTCTTTGTCATGTTTATGCATCTCTGGTTATCACATAGAATCACGATTGCTTCCATCTCCAGATCAAATAGACCTGTCAACAACTTTTGTAGCCATATAGATTCGCAACTGGAGGAGCATACATCAATGTATTTTGCTTATGTTGTGCTGAAATAAATACCAGATTGCTTCCTACTCTGCCATGAAGTTATGGCTGACCCCAGACTGAAACAATATATTGAACTGCTCTTTTTGTCAGAAACACTTCCAGCCCAATCTAAATCAGTATAACCAATCAGTCTGAAGTCTTGATCTCCATTGTAGAAGAGACCAAAGTTGAACGTACCCTTAAGGTATCTTATCACATGTTTTGCAGCAACAAGGTGAACACATCTAGGCTCTACCAGACACTGACTCAAGGTGTTCAAAACAAAACATATATCTAGCCTGGTATTCGTCAGATACATCAACGATCCAATTATTTGTATGTACATTGTAGCATCAACCAATTTTCACGAAGTATCAACCAGGAGCTTCAACTTAGTTTCCATGGGTGTATTCATGGATTTACACTCCAACATATCAAACCTCTTCAGTATTTCAACTGCATACTTCCCTTGGTTAAGGAAGATTTTCTTTGGGCTCTACCAAACCTCAAGGCCTAAGAGATAGTGCAATAGGCCTAGGTATTTCATCTCAAATCCTGCAGTGAGCTTCTTCTTACAATCAATGATGACCTTATATTCTCCAATTAAGAATAATTCATCCACATACAACAGAAATATAAAAGGCTTATCATTCATAACCTTGAAGTAAAGCTTAGAATCAGCTTTACTCTTGGTAAATCCCAAGCTCGTCAGGAAACTGTTAATTCTTCCATACCAAGCTCTAGGAGCTTGCTTCAATACATACAGAGACTTCTTCAATCTGCATACATGAGTCTTTCTATATTCAACTTCAAACCCTTGAGGTTGTTCTATATACACTTATGCTTCAATGACACCATTCAAGAAGGTTTTTTTCACATCCATTTGGTGTAACTTCCACTTCATCTTAGTTGCAAGGGTTATGATGGTTCTCTTCCAAATGGCTACAAGAGAAAACGTCTCTTCATAGTCAATGCCTTCCTTTTGACAAAATCCATGAGCTACAAACCTTTCTTTATATTTCTCAATACTTCCATCAACATAATTTTTTATCTTGTATAGACATTTGGAAGATACCACATATTTGTTCTTCGGTCTAGGAACTATTTCCCATACATCATTCTTTATAATGGATTGGTATTCTTATGTAATGGCATCTGCCCATTCTTTCTTCTAAATGGCTTCTTCAAAGCGAGTAGGTTATGTTGTTGTCCTTATACACACTTGCAAACATGGACTAAGTCTCAATCCACTTAGTGTGTCCTTGGAGGCACAATGCATAAGTTCAATCCCATTGTCACCTCGAATTGAACTCCTTCCATATAGGCTTATTCCTAGGGAATCCAAGGGGGGTAGACCCTAGTTACTATGTGAGTTATTAGGTGAAATCTAGGAGTTAATTTTAATTTTTTAAAGGTTGGGGGGATACTAGCCTATATGAGAGGCAAGCAATGCAAAAGCAAACCTTTCCTTAAGTCAACTAAGACCAGTTCCTAAGGTTGGGAAAAGGGTCAAATAAAGTTACAACAAGATATTCACACAAATCCAAAGAATAACTTTACAAGAATTTATAATTAGATTAGATACAAAAGAATTGAAACAACTATCAATCAAAGTAAAGATTTTCTAAATGATACAACTAGATACAAAGATACAATTATCTACAAATGAAATGAACAAGCACTTGTTAGATCTAGAATCTAGTGAACCAATAATTGAACTAACTTATGTTTAGATCTTACAGGAAAAGAGAGAGATAGATCAAGATTGCATCCACAAAAAACACAACTCAAAACCCAAACAATGAAGTGCCCCAAGAGAGGTGTGCAAATTCAAAGGGGTTTCTCAAGAGACCAATGCACAACTCAAGAGGAGACAAGACAAATTAGAAAATCCACCAATGGTCACAAGTGCGCAAGTTTAGAGGAAGAGATAAAACTTGAAGTAAAAGCCTTTGTGGGCACTAATGTGCAACTTCTAAGCTCAACTACTCAACCACCACAATATGCTCAATTACAATGCTTGAAAGATAACTTGAAATTAAAATTGCAGAAAGTAAAGAGCATGAACCACTTAGAATGAATTATGAAGTTAAACCATAGGTTGTGTAAGTAAATTTTAGATTTGTGATTAATTAGGTGAAGTTGTAAATCCTAGACTAGATGACTACCCCAAAACTCTCACCGCTTTGGCCAAAAGGAATGTTGGGTGCTCAATAATCAAGGAAAACAAGGCCTTACCCTAGCTCCACAGGTCAATCTGGGAAACTTGGGTGCTCAATAAGGGGGACACCAAGTGTCATGGGATCATCCCTGATCTAGCACCCCAAGTTGCCTCCACAAGCTCCTTGTTTGATGGCGAAAGTTGCAACAGTTGAGGCTGACCTAATTAAGCCAAGTAGATTGATCTCCCTAGAGATTAAGATAGATTGATTAATCAATTAAAGTTTATTTGAGTTAATTGCTTGAAAAAAAAGAAAATGACAAGTGCTTGTAAGAAAGAAAAGGAGAAGTGCTTGGAAGAAATGTTCAAGGAAATAGATTATGCCTTCATGGGCTTAAGCAAGATATCAAATGAAATTAGGTGCTCCTAAACTATTAAGATATAGCATGAACTTCAAAGAGCAATTAGAAGCATTAACCATCAACTATCTTCCTAGCCTTACGATATTGCATGGGTGGCTTCGCCAATCCTCTTTGCAGGGTGTAGAAAAACAAATAAAGAATAATGAAATACCTTTAAATCAAACTACTCTACTTGCAACCTCAACAAACGCACAAGGTGGAGGACAAGCCTACAGTTTTTGTGCCCAAGTGGGTGGAAAATAAAAGCATAAAAGAAATAACTTGACTTGGAAAGTAAATAAGAAAATCCTAGCCACACAACCTTGCCTTCAGGACAAGTGGGGCAAACTTAAAATGAAAAAATAATGTTGAAATAAAATTAAAATCTAGCCTTACGATTTTGCTTGGGTTGCTAGGCCAATCCACTATGCAAGGTGTAGGCAAATGAAAAATAAAAACGCAGAAAAATGTTTTTTTAAGAGAAGTGCAAACCCTAGAGACTCTCTTGGGACTTGCTTACAATAGAAGAAGAAGGAGAAAGAGTTGGGAAGATAATACCCCAACTTAGGAGGCTTATTTTGGACGTTTTGGGCCCCCTATGGTCTGTAGATCCTCCTTTTTTGGTGCAAACCTGCAACAAATCAGCAACCAAACCTAGTTGGAAAGCTGCAAAAAGACCAAAAAAACTTGGAAAAAATTATGTTAGACAAAAGAGAAATTTTCTGTGTAAAATTCAGCAAGTAAAATATATGTATATGAACTACTCAAACAAGTTAGAATGTCCAAAAAAATATGGAAATGTACAAAAAACAAAACAGAAATTTTTAGAGGTTGAAAGTGGGTGAAAGGAAGATTTTCAAATCTGAAATCTCCACTTGAAACCCTTAGGTAACCCTGCAAATATTGGACACAAAGCTACATAAACCAAAAGGGTGTGAGTAAACCTAAGTAGTAATACAAAATAATTTGCAATACTCAAATAAAAACTCACTAGATCTATGATAATACTACCACAAATCTATCCAAGCAAAATACTTTGCTTGGAAATCTTACTCTAGATCTAGAAGCTAAGCATGCACAAGAAAAATAACAAGAACAAGATCACCTCATATGTTGCTAGATGGCACCAAAAATACTCTCAACACCATGGATCCTCCAAAGATTTATTTTATTCAATAGCAAGCTTGAGAAAATACTTGCCACAAGCTTGAGAGAAGAGCAAGAGCAAAAGTGAGAAAGAGAGAAGAGTGGAAGAGGAGAGATTTTACCATAGTAACAATACACTGAGAATAGATGTGAAATAAGGGAGGGGAGGCTTTATTTTATACTTGCGAGCCAAGAGTGACCCCTCTTGTATATTCTCCAAGTGTCATTCAATCAAGAGTCATTGAGCATCTCAAGGGGGGTGCACTTTTAGGGTTTTGGTAGTGTTAGGGTTTTGGTAGATGGGTGAGGGGGTAAGGAAAACACATTTTTGATAGATTCAAACACAAAATTAGACTAGGGAGGGTGCACTTATGAAAAATGAGGCTTTCCACTTTAAATTTTTACTTTACATGACTTTCTCCTCAAGGGAGGCGCAACTTCCCTAGGGGGAATGACAACTTGAGTTGATGGCTAGGTGAGGGGCTGAAATAAAGTTAGGGAAAGTGTTTCTCTAACTTATGAAAGGGGTTAGGAATCTTCTCCCACTCTTTCTCTAACGTTTTTTTTCATTTTTACAAAAACAATGACATTTTGACTTTTTCAATTAAGCAATTAAATTGTTGACTCTAGACTGACTTGGACTCCTCATGGACAATGACCTAGAAATAATTGTCCAATTGAGATGAAACTTGGTCCAAGGGTGTAGTGGGTATCATTCCATTTATTTTGAGTACTCACACCCCTATCAAAGTCCCCAAGGACCTAGTTTTTACATTTTTACATCAAAAATAATTAAAATTGTCATTAACTGGGTAATTAAAAAAAAAAAAAAACTACTTAGACTCAACAGAATTTTGAAAGACTCTAGGAGATTTATAGGATGGTCATTTACAATATTCCTAGACCCTATTCACCCATTTGGATCAATCATTAGAATGTCTTTCACCACTTTGGAGGATTATTGTGGGAGTGAAAAACTCAAGGGTAATTAAAAAGGTCGGTTAGGCCAAATTAATTACCTGAGGAAAAAAAACACTCGATGAAAGGAATTCCCTAATTATAAAATCCTAGGAAACTAACCTACAATATGATCCATTCAGACCCATTACATTATAATCCCACGCAGGGGAGCGGAAATTCCAATTACAAAAAGAAGTTATGGGGCAAAAAATGCCTTGTAGAACCAGTAAGTCTTCAAACTTTGTTTCACCATCAGGTACATAGCTTCATGGCACATGGAGTTGACCCCCTAGTTGAAATAGGTGGTCAACATATGGCTCCACATGGAGACGTGTGTTTAATCTTTCTTAGGGAAGGAGAGCACATGAGAACTTCAGAATCTACAAAACAAAGTGCTCACCAATACCCAACATAAACACATGTATAAAATAAATAAATGAAATTATATAAACAATAATCACATAAATGAAATTACTATTGTACAATAATAAAAATAAAATTATGATACAATGAATAATCTAAGTAACATAATCACATAATGACTGAAATAAAGGAGAAGGGTTAGAGATACGTTACAAAGGGTTCCCCTTTGGACACCAAGTTGCCCATCATCTGAAGAAGAGTTTGAGTTGTTTCCCATTCCTTGGAATGTTAATGGGCTCACCATCCAAATGGTTGAGATGGAAAGAATTAGGACCTGTTATTTCTCGGATCACATATGAACCCAACCACAAACTGTCAAACTTGACATGTTTTCCTAGTTTCTCTATGCCTTAATCCCATAATAAAATTGTATCCCCAACCATGAAGTCCCTCTGCCTTGTTGACTTATCAAAATCTTTCTTAACCTTAATCTGATTTCTGCAATTCTGATCATAAGCCCTTCTTTTGTTTTCATCTAGCTCTATAATCAGATTGACCATGTTCTGAACTGCATCCTGTTGTGTGGAAAAATCCTGAATCAAACCATAAGTAGGAAGTATAAGGTGCACGAGCAACCTAGCCTCCAAACCATACACTAACTCCAAAGGAATTTTCCATGTTTATTCTTTCTTATTAATTCTTTCAGCCCATAATGCATGTTTAATATTACTGTCCCAAGATCTTTTGTTTTCACCAACAATTTTCTTAACTATGGTCATTAAATTTTTCTTACTTGACTCAGCTTGACCATTTCCTTGGGGATAGTAATTCGATGCATGTGAGAAGATAATACCATATTTAAAACAAAAGGAATATATTTATGTTGAACAAAAAGCCTTAGCATTATTTGTCACTATCTTTGAAGGCACCCCAAATCTAGTTATAATCTTGTCTTCAAGGAAATCCATAACAACATTTTTAGTTGTTGACTTTGTGGGAATGTCTTCAACCCATTTGGTGAAGCAATTTGTAGTTTTTATAACCCATGAATAACCATTACTTGATTTATCTTTGAACTTTCCAATGAAGTCCAGACCCCACTGCTAAAAAGGTGCTTCAACCACAACTGGTTGTAAGGGGTAGGCGGCTAACTTTTGATTTCCTGTGAAAAGCTGACAAGGCTCACATTTTCTCACAAATTGATGCACATTTGAAAATATTGTGGGCCAATAATATGTTTCTCTAAGGATTTTGTGTGTTGTGTTTTTAGCTGCAAAGTGTCCACCACAAAATCCAGCATGGAATTCATCCACTAGTTTCTTAGATTCAACTTCATCCACACATCTAAGGATGATTCCATCAGGATTTCTTCATCATAACCCATATCTAGTGAGGACATACCTAGAATATTTTAACCTCAAATTGATTTTCTTATGACCCACTAGATGACTTGGACATGTGAGATTCTTAATATAGAAGATAATATATCCATACCACTCAACATGTTCAAGCTTCAATAAATTAGGCGAAAAATATTGATTATTATTCTGAAAAAGCATACCCAAGTGTTGATTTTTCAATAAGAAAGGATTAAGCAAGAAGTTCATTACATATTATCATTTTACTTAAACCATAAACAATTTGCAGCAACCAAGATCACAAGAATAAACACCATGCACAAGTACACAAGAAGTGTCCTGGGAAACCCTTCTACACAAGGGAAGAAAACCCAGCCAATCCTTTTCTATATTCTTCAAAAGAAATACCTTCACCGCCATAAACACTTAGCACACAAAAGGGTGCTCACAAACCCTAGAACCCTAGCACCCAAGAGAGGTGCGCACTTTTCCCAACAACAAGTGTTTGCTGAAATTTCCAAACTCACACTTGTAATATCATTCCTCAATGGGGAATTTACCTCTACTTATATTAGACTAAACCTATTAACAGAAGTGTCTATTGGCACAACAGGGTCGACCTCAATAATTTATATTATAATTAATAGTTACCATATTAATTATATTTTACATTAATTATCTTTTACATTAAGGTGGGGTCGACATGTACCCTTTACATAACAATTAGGGTTACAGGTAATTCTGACTCTTGAACAATATAACAACAGATATTATACACCCTCTAGTGCTCAGCCACTAGGGACACATCCACAGGGATTTCCATGTCTCTATCTCACTGTGTCTCACAGGAGAACCACACTCACTACTTCTCATCCACTAGGATCACGTTCATCTGTGCTCATCCACAGACACGCCCAACTCAGCAGATATTTTTCCCATTGCATTACACAGGAGATTCATCTGGAGTTCATCATCTCAACTCTCTACTCAGAGGATGATAATACATCATTTCATCTCTGTCTCAGAATGATGCACCCAGCTCATGGGATTTCACGCATTCACATGTGCTCAGCCACAGGCACGACTAACTCAGCAGATCTTATTTCTGAGTGCGTTACACAGGAGAATCATCTGGAGTTCATCTCAACTCTTTGTAAGGAGAACACCAGCACAACGTTCCAGTTCTGTCTCATATAGGAACTACACAACCAACTGAGGGGATCTCTCTCGGGTCTGTGTCATGGAGGATGTCTCATGCAGCTGTAATCATCAACACTCTCTCTCATCTAGAGAGGCATTCTCCCCAGGCCAAGTCTCGCATGGAATTATTCGAACTTTGTCTTGGATGTAGTCATCAACACTTCGTCTCAACAAGAGAGGTATTATTCACCAAGACAGTTTGGTGAAGATGTCTACAATATGCTCATGTGTAGGAAGGTATTGCACGTGTACTTCTTTCCTCTGCATCATGTCTCTAAAAATTATATTTTATCTCAACGTTTTTTGATCTATCATGACACACAGGGTTCTTCAAAGAGCTTCACACAGCTCAGGTTATAATCATAGAATCCATCTCGTGATCAAGTAAATATGTCAGAATCTTATGACGTCGCACTACTTTGCACACTCAATGATATATACTCTGTTTTTGTGGTACTCAAGGCCACGGAGATTGTTTTTTGTTGCACCAGGAAACCATGGAAAGCTTCAAGGTAAAACAACAACCAGAAGTGCTCTTCTGGTCCACTGTACTTTTTGTCCATTCTGCATATCCCTGCAAACTCAAGTATTCATTGGAGGCATATCTCAGGCCATATCTAATTGTGCCTTGTAGATATCTGAATACATGTTTCGTTTTTGTCCAGTGAGCAGTGAGTCTGTCTCGGATGATTCATGGATTGACTAAGTACATTCACTACATAGCATAAATCAGGTCTAGTGTTAACTAGATACATCAGTGATCCAATCAGTTGTGGATCAATCTCATCTGAATCATCATCATTCATTTTCTTCAAATCCATCACCATGGATTTGAATTCTCTCATACTGAACTTATTTAATATTCCCACTGTATATTTTCCTTGACTCAATAAAATATCATCGGCCCTTTGTCATACTTCTTGTCCCAAGAAGTAGTGCATCATACTCATATCCTTCATCTCGAAATAGGAATTCAAAGCTTACTTGTGTCCAACAAAAAGGATTTCTGAATAAGTCACCAAAATCAGGCTCTCATCACCAGCATTGTAATAATATAGGTTTGGATCAACAACACTCTTGCTAAAACCCAAACTCATCAAGAATCCATCCATCTGATATAGTTTCCAACTCATAGATGGTAGAACGGATGAAACTGTATCGGGCTTACTGGATCAAGTGTCTCGTCATAGCAACTCCCTCTGTTTGTGATAATCCTCTAGCTATAGATATCATTTTGTATTTCCCGACACTTCCATCAGTTGGATGTTTGATCTTATCGATCCACTTGGAAGTCACCATAGACTTCCCCTCTGGTCTCTAAACAATATCTTATACATCATTTTTTATTTTTTTTGAGATATACTGGTATTATTTTGTTATGACATCTTGCCATACCTGTTCTCATCTTGCTTCTCCAAGACAAGGAGACTCATAATCAATGAAGTGGCTCATGACTGAAGGATATCTCTAAAATCTCTTTTTCTTTCTCGGGATGTGCCTTGAGGGGCTTGTATGTTCCTTTGCCTTCTGCAGAGTTTTGTCAATCCTAGGTAGGCCTTTTATGCCCTACTCCAATATCTCTGGGCATATCAACAGGAGCAGTTGGATCGGCTGGAGTATTGTATGTCTCCCTCTGAACTGTTGAAGAGGGAAAGGTATTGTCTCTTCCTTCTTTTCATTTTTGTTTTACTCCGTCTTAGTCAAGTAACTCTCTCTGAAATCTGAAGGATGGAAGACTTATTTTATTTTCTTGCTAGATCTTTTATGTCTTCTTGACTAGCATAATAATCAATCAATAAGGTTTGGACTCTCGTACCAGGGATAATGGTCCAAATCATGAGGGCTCCTACACTGGAGATAATACCCTTCACTTATTAAGAATGCAATCAATTAATGATCAAACAATTTACCTAGATTTGTAGTCATGTTCAATTTTGTGTTTGTTTTAGAGGAAGTACTTCTCCTCTCTCTTATCTTCATTATTTTGGGGTGGATCTGGAGCAATGTCAGTGGTGGAAGCATATTTTCTTCCTTTCTTCCTAGTTAGACAATTTCTTTCATAGTGCCCATATTTGTCACATCTGAAGCATTGAATCTCTAAAACATTTCTTCTTTGATTATGACATGAGATTGATGGAGACTTATCATCTCTGAATGTTTGTCTAAATTTTATTTTGAATCTTCCTCCTTTCTTTGTATGAAGTGCAAGAGCATGGTTTTCATCAGGGGAGTCTTCCACTCCTCTATTTCTAAGTCTAATTTCTTGAGTACAGGCCACAGACAATCAAAGGTTGGTAACTTTTCTCTTCCATTGATGCTTTGAATAAAAGGTTCCCAATGTTTTGGAAGATTGTTGACAGTAGATAAGACAAGTTCTCTGCCAGACATGATTTCTCCAATGACACCTAGTTGTTCTTTGATCTCTGATATCTTCATAAAGAAGGTAACAACTGTATCAATTTTTGTCATCTTGATACTTTGAAGCTGGCCATTTAAGGTAAGAGCTCTGAGGGTGTTTTCACTTTCAAACATATCTTTTAGTTCTTCATACATTTCATAATTTGTCTTCAGGTTGGAAATATGAGGTAAGAGATGATCTCTTACTAAGTAGATGAGTATTTTCCTTTCCTTAACATCTTCTTCCCTTCTTATTTACTTCTCTTCATTGGTAATTATTTTTGGTAAAGTATTGTGTATCACACTCAAAAGGTCATCTTCTTCAAGGGTGACCTGAAGCCTTGAATTCCAGGAGCTGAAGTTGCTTGATCCATCAAGCCTCTCTTCCACTAAAGCTTTGTTCTTCATATTTTCAGATTTCTTCACAAACTCTCGCCAGTTGGACTTATAAAACCTAATGGTTAGGTTGGAGTGGAAACATTAGGTATTTGTTGGGCTTATGACTACCAAAAATAAACTTTGAGAGTGTCACAGGAATGTTTGTTGAGCTGAAACATTTTCATCAAGGAGTTGCAGAAACCCTAAAATCAAGATTCTACAGAAAATTGTGGAACCCTAGAAACCCTAGGGCCAGAAATTCAAAATCCTCAGAATTTCACTTTGAAGGTATATGGAGGTGCATTGAGGGAGGCCATACACCTTTATCCAAATTACATCCCAAACATCCACATGTAAGGTGTTGAAAAGGCCAAACAAGAGAGGTTCGTACGGATTCTGCAGAAACCCTAGAGGTCGTACGGATTTGCAAAAGAAAAACAGCTTAGCTTTTAAGTTCTTGTACAGGGGTTCTTCAAGACCTATGCTCTGATACCATGTCGATTTTTCAATAATAAAGGCTTAAGAAAGAATCTCATTCCATCTTATCATTTTACTTAAACCATAAACAATTTGCAGCAACCAAGATCACAAGAAGAAACACCATGCACAAGTACACAAGAAGTATCCTGGGAATCCCTTCTACATAAGGGAAGAAAACCCAGCCAATCCTTTGCTATATTATTCAAGAGAAATAACTTCACCACCATAAACACTTAGCACACAAAAGGATGCTCACAAACCCTAGAAACCTAGCGCCCAAGAGAGGTGTGCACTTTTCCCAAGAACAAGTGTTTGCTGAAATTTCCAAACTCACACTTGTAATATGATTCCTCAATGGGGAATTTACCTTTACTTATATTAGACTAAACCTTTTAACAGAATATTCTATTGTCGCAACAGGTCCGACCTCAATAAATTATATTATAATTAATAATTACCATATTAATTATCTTTTACATTAAGGTGGGGGCGACCTGTACCCTTTGCATACCAATTAGGGTTACAGGTAAGTCTGAATCTTGAAAAATGTATCAAGGGATCTTACACATCCATTAGTGCTCAGCCACTAGAGGCACATCCACAGTGATGTCCATGTATCTATCTCATTGTGTCTCATAGGAGAACCACACTCACTAGTGGTTAGCCACTAGGATCACATTCACCTGTGCTCATACACAGGCACGTCCAACTCAATAGATCGTATTTCCCATTGCATTACACAGGAGATTCATCTGGAGTTAATAATATCAACTCTCTACTCAGAGGAGGCTAATACATTGTTTCATCTCTATCTCAAAACGATGCACCCAGCTCATAGGATTTCACACATTCACTTGTGCTCATCCATAGGCATTTCTAACTCAACAAATCTTCTTTCTCACTGTGTTACATAGGAGAATCATCTGGAGTTCATCTCAACTCTCTGTAAGGAGGAGGCCAATAGAACGTTCCAGTTCTATCTCAGATAGAAACCACACACCCAACTCAGGGGCTCTCTCTCAGGTCTGTGTCCTGGAGGATGTCTCATGTAGCTGTAATCATCAACACCAAGGCCCTTTCATTACCTTCAGTTACTATTTTGGCTAAACCTTGACCCTTAACCAATTTGGTGGTTTTGAATTCCAAATTATACTCTTGGATTTTAGCAATACATAGACCCTTTGAGCCTAATCCTTTTGACTGGGATAACACATCTTTAGCTGTTGAATTAGGCACATAACAAACTACCTCGGAATATCCAATGAAGAATGTTTAAGTGACTTTACCAAGGCATATGCTTGTTTCTAAAACATGGGATACTTTATTTATGTGTTTTGCAAGGACCTACTCATATAAGCAATGGGTTGATCATATCCTTGATCATTTTTCTGAATTAATACACCAACAATAGTATCTTCAAAAGAAAAAGAGAAATATGAAAGTCCTTAGAATAATCTGGACTAATGAGGACGGGAGATTCAGATATAGAATTTTTAATATTATGAATTGCTCTCTTACATTCATCATCCCATTCAAACTTATCATCCTTCTTAAGTAACTTATATATAGGTTTCACAATTTATGCATAATTAGGAATGAACCTATGGACAAAATTGGTTTCGCCTAAGAAGGATTGGAGAGATTTCTTAGAAATAGGTAAGGGAACTTTTCCAATTGCCCCAACTCTCTCTGGGTCTAGCTTGACCCCATATTTTGAAATTATATGGCCCAAGAGTTTACCTTCTGTCACCCCAAAAACTGACTTAGCAGGATTCAAGGAAATTCCAAACTCTCTACACCTTTCAAAAACTTGTTTAAGATGACCAATATGACTCTTCTCATCCTTAGAAAAAACTGTCAAATCATCTTGATATATTTCAATTATTTTTCCAATTAACCCCCTAAAGGAATAATCCATAGCTCTTTTAAAAGTAGCTCCAGCATTATATAAACCAAAATTCATTCTTAAATATTCAAAGGTACCCCACGGAGTAGTGAAAGTAGTCTTATGCCTATCTTCCTCCTTAACTTTGATTTGATTATATCCTGAAAATATATCAAGCATTGAAATCATTCAAGATCATGTTATTCTTTGTAGCAATGTTTCCATATTGGGAAGAGGATAAGTGTCCTTTGTGCATGCAATATTTAAGTTTTTGAAATCTATACATAGCCTAATTTTACCATTCTTCTTCCTAGCAACAACCAAGTTTGAACACCATGAAGAATGTCTAGTTTGGGCTATAATTCTTGTTGCTAACATTTTCTATAACTCATGTTGAACCAAAGGAGCTAACTTGGGGTTAATATGCCTCAATTTATATCTAAAGAGATTAGTATCTTCCTTCAAATGAATCACATCCTCCCTATATACCTTGAGATCATCATAAGTGAAAGACAAAACATCCCTATATTCTTTCAATAAATTGATAATTTTATTTCCTTCTTCTATAGGGGTGCTTTTACCTACTTTCACCATCCTAGGCTCTTTATCATTTCCAATGTTGATCTCCAAGTGGTCACATGGTTTTGTATCTAATTCTTACTTATGCTTGTGGCCATCATGTCTATCAAATATCATTTCTTGTGCAATACGGCGCCTAGGGACTAGATTAACCTTATTGTCATTATCTGTGTAATTACAACCCTCCTCTTTCTCATTGACATGAAAATCAGAAAATTCTTGTGTTTGAGTCAAGAATCTAATAACTTGTATATCATCCTCAAAAATGTTCCAATGATCCATATTATCTGGAACTGAGGGCCTAAAAATAACTTCCACTGAAATATTTTCTTTAATGAAATCATGGGAAAGTTGAAGAGTGCAAGCAGCTATAGCTAGCTCATCTGCCTCGGAATTTTGTTCCCTAGGAATTGCAATAAGATTCAAAGCATCAATATCTTCAATGGAGTCCCATATTGCATTCATATATATTTTTAATCTTTCCGGCTTGCAAGCAAACTTATTCTTAAGTTATTGAATGGCTAAATTTGAGTCTCCCTTAATGTTTAAACATTTGACACCCATGTCTTTGCAAACCTCTAAAACAAGCAACAAAGCCTCATACTCAACCACATTATTAGTTTCATCAAACTCCAATTTATAAGCAAACTTAAATTCTTGACCATTTGGAGATTGAATGACTATTCCAGCGCCTTTTCCATCTCTGGAAAAAGCACCATCAAAATTCATATACCAAATCTCATCGAATCTATCTTCTTTAATTTCTTCTTCTAAAGAAACTATAGAGTTAGATAAGATAGCATAATTACCAAGATCGTCCTCTCTATACTTTAACTCATTTTTAGGATTTCTGGGGTCTTCAACATGATACCTCCTTTCCAACTCTCTATTCAACTTAAAAGTATTTCCATCTGGAGTAGGGATGGTAGCATAAGTTAAATCCATTTGTAAATTACCCCCGAAATCTACAGTTGTCTTCCTTGAAAGAAACATTACCCAAGCATCAAGTACATCTATTACAAATATGTCCATTTCCACCATAATGTCTAGGAAAACAACCAAGTGTACTTGCAAACTCTTAATTAATCCATGCACTTTAATCATTTTATTGTACATGGCACAAATGTTATGGTAAGGTCTAGATATCCTTAAGTTTAAATGATCCATTACCTTCTTAGTCATAACACTTGAACTAGCCCGTGAGTCAAGCATGCAATTATGAAGGACTTTATTTTTCACAAGTAGAGAAAGGAAAAAAGGTTGATTCTTTTCATTCCCCCTATCTCAATTCTGCAAAATTACCGGTGCATCTTGGTAAGATACTATTGGGTGTCTATCAACAATATTCTGAGGAGGATCTTCTATGGCTTTAAGCAACTTTTCCCTTTGAGAAGGGATCTTCATGATTTCTGACACATGAACCAACAATTTCGCATTACTTAACCATCCTCCTAAATCAATATTTAAATCTGGATTTGCATGCACATTTGATTTAGGAGGGGTTGGAGATACCTTGGGAAAGTTTGCTTGATTTCTATCTTGATTTTTGTTTCCATTCCTTTGGTAGGTAATGCCTCTATACTTAGTCATTTATGAAACTTGTTGGGGAGTGGACTTAGGCCCAAATTTTTTAGTTGCCTTATCAACAACATTATTCATGCAACTTGCACTACTACCTTGTTCAGAAAATTCCATCCAATCATGCATTCCAACATTATACTTCCTACCACACATATTAACTTGTTCATTTCCTGAATTAGAATAATTGTCTTCATCACAACCTTCAAGAAAAACTGGACAAGTCATTTCCTCATGAAATTCACCACAAGGCCTACAATAAGGCATGGCTTGATGATCTACCAAGTTGGTGGAATCAAAGGGATTATGTGGCCTTTGATCATGTGGAGGAGGTCTCTTTGGCCACTTAGCATTTGGCTTATGATGAGATCTATTAGCTTGCTCCCTCTCAATAGTGATCAATCTATTTTGTAAAGAATTAATCTGATTGGCATGGTTAATTTCCATTTGTTTGATCAATTGAGTCAACTCCTTAATTCCATCACTAGAAGACTCTTGACCCTCTACTTTCTTTTTCCTTTCCTCAACACTCTTGGAAGAAGAACCTCTAGAAAAACAAGGAATATTAGACTTTCTAGCATCCTGCATGTTTTTATCAATCCTCACTGCAAAAGTTTGTGCATCCTTAATATTTTGAGGATCCTTATCCCTTAGTTGATATCTCATTTCTCCCTCAAAGGAATCCATATAATAAATCAAAATTGCAGTGTCTGAAGGCTTAATTGTTGTGGGGATACTTTTCACTAAGTCATTAAATCTTTTGTTAAACTCATCCATGGTTTCATTTTCCTTTTTCTGACTTGATCTAAGGGCAACAAATAAAAAATTGTTCTCTTTCTGGTCACCCCACCTTTCCCTAAAAGATTGATAAATTTCGGATAGGGTGCTAAACTTGTTGGGATCTTGTTCTGAGAACCATTCTGCAACATCCCCCTTTAAAGAATATACAAACATAGTCATCGTTACATCTTCTTCATTGTGACCATTGCACCACTTGAATATACACAATTCAAAACTCAAAATGTGGGCATGGGCACTAACATCATTGTTTCCCTGAAAGAAAGGCAACTTCGCAATAGCTTTATCAGGAATTGTGTGAGGAGCACCTTGAATTGCTGCAAAATTCAAAGGCCTTAGAAAATTACTCATGACTACGTTAGGATTAGTGGTTGTAGTATTAACAGTTGGTTGATTATTTTGTTCAAACAAGAATTGGATATCAGAGACTGCTTCTTCCCCAATACTTTCAAGTAGCCCACGAGGAGCAAGGTGATTTAGTCTCCTCCTATAAACCTTTTCAGGTTCAGGAAAAGCGTAAATAAATCATTGTGAAGTGCTCCTAGTAATATACTTCAAAGATTTTCCAATGGAGTCGTCACTTGGAGAGTAAGCAAACAATGAAAAACCAATCCAAGTTAAAAAAAATTAGGGAGCAAATTTATTACTTAGTTTTAAAAGAATAAGTTAAGTTAAGTCGTTAAGACCAAGGATAAAATACTTATCCCCGGCAACGGCACCAAATATGTAGTCGTTCTTATACACACTTGCAAGCGTGGACTAAGTCTCAATCCACTTAGTGTGTCCTCAAAGCCACAATGCCTAATTTCAAGCTCACTGTCACCTCGACTTGAACTCCTTCGCCCTTGGCTTCTCTAGGAGTAAGCCTAGACGGAAGGAGTTCAAGACGATGTGACAGTGGGCTTGAACTTAAGCATTGTGCCTCCGAGGACACACTAAGTGGATTGAGACTTAGTCCACATTTGCAAGTGTGTATAAGGACGACTACAGGCTCATTTTCTAAGAGATCACACATCAAAGCCATATAACTGGAGAATATCTTGGGTTTCTTGACTTGTCTCATGGTACCTTCTAGGGCACCATACTTCTCTCCATATTGAATAAGTTCCCTTGCCCAAGAAGGATTTCTCTTGTAAGAGATCATCATCTGGGGAGGTTCTTGAGATTCTATCATATCATGATCTTCATGAATCTCATCGTTAGGGGAAACTGTGACTTCCCTCACTGGTTCTGCAAATCTGGGAGCTACAGGCTCTTCTTCATATACTTCTTCAAGATGGCATATTCTTGATTTCTTGATTGTTGCATCTTCATCAAAGGTTACATCTGTGTTGATATCAATATGATGGTAACCTTGTATGTAAATTTTGAAGGCCTTAGAGACCTCATAGTATCCAACAAATATTCCCTCCTTTCATGAAGGGTCCATCTTGGTTCTCTTCTATTTTGGAATGTGTACAAACACTGGACAGCCAAATATTTTGAGAGTCTTACTTCTGGCTTCTTTCTGAAGAACATTTCTACAGGGGTTTTGAACCCAAGTGCAGTATGGGATAATCTATTTTGTACATACATTGTTGTTCTTGTTGTTTCTGCCCATAAGTGCATTGGAAGATCTTGATCATGGATCATGGTCTTCATTGCTTCCATTATAGTTATGTTCTTTCTTTCTGCTACACCATTTTGTTGAGGATTTTAGGGAGTGATGAGCTCCCTCTTAATCCTGACATCTCTGCAAAAGCGTACAAACTCTTTTGAGGTGTATTATCCTCCATTATCTAACCTGAGTATCTTGATTTTTCTTTTAGCAAGATTCTCTATCAAGGCTTTGAATTCCTTATATTTCCCAAACACTTCATCTTTTGATTTCAAAAAGTAAACCCAAGTCTTGCGAGAATAGTCATCAATAAATGATCTGTAGTATGCATACCCACTAAGAGAGGTGGATGGCATTGGGCCACATACATCTGGGTGGATGAGCTCCAAGACTCCTTATGCTTTACTATCACTCTTCAGGAAAGGATTATTGATGTTCTTTCCATGTGCACATCCCTTGCACATGCCTTTGTTAATGTTTAAGCTATTATTAGAGTTCTTTTCATTTCAATAGATAACAATAGCATAAGATAGGATCACTGAGAAATACACAATTACAAGAGACACATCATTTATCCTGGAAAACCCTCATGGGGCAGAAAACCCAACAAAACTTCCTTATTATAAATAGCCAATACAATGCCAAGAGATAACTCAAACAAGTACAAAAAGTCCTCTCCCAAAGATATGCCTCTCTCTCTCTCTCTCTCTCTCTCTCTCTCTCTCTCTCTCTCTACAGCGCTCAAACTTGTCTCTCAAATGAACAAGTGAGTGTGTGTCTAAGTGAGGCGCTAGCCTCATTATTTATACAAGTCTGGCACGTGTGGAAGTGTCTCTTCACTGGCAGGGCCGACTTCTCAATCTGGGTGGTTATAACCACCTTTAATATATTTTGGGGCCTTTTTAATATATTCTAGGGCCGATTTCTTATTCTTCCTATTACAATAATATTTTGACCAATCCGCAAAAGGGGATTTGGTCCTTTACAATAGCCGACATGATCAATCCACAATGGGGATTGATCCAATGAATAATATAACAAATAATAATCAGAATACACTTTGCAGTTACATTATTTCAACACTCCCCCTTAACAAGAAGGGTATTCTTCAACAGCATCAGATGAGAGAGAGGATTGCATCATCAACAGCATCAGGAGGACATCATCATCAATATCGTCTTGGAACACTGACTGGTGTATCTATAAATCATCAGATTTTTTTTCATTGGTAGCATCGTTATTCTCAAAGGAATGCAATCATCATATGCATCAATATGAATTAGTATAAAACTAATACATTATCATCACAGCACGAGGTTGGCTTATCATCATAATATCGGATTGGCTTTACATCACAGATGTCAAGTTGGAATCACAGTACTTGTCTTTCTTTACGTCACAGCAATCAAGCTGGAAGCAAGATACTTGTCTTTGCTTTATGTCACAATATTCAAGTTGGAAGAAAGATACTAGACTGGCTTTACGTCACAGCTATCAAGCTGGAAGCACAGTGCTAGTTTCATCTCATCGTCGTGCTTTACGTCACAGCAATCAAGCTAGAAGCAAGATACTAGATTGGCGTTATGTCACAGCTCTCAAGCTGGAAGCACAGTACTAGTCTCATCTCAATGTATTGTTTTACGTCACAGCACTCAAGCTGGAAGCAAGATACTAGATTGGCTTTACGTAGTTAAGATTATGGGTTACGGGTTCCTCTTCATATACTTCTTCAAGATGGCATCTTCTCGATTTCTTGAGCGTTGCATCTTCATCAAAGGTCACATCCCTGCTGATCTCAATGTGACGGTGACCTGGTATATAGATCCTGAAGGCCTTGGAGACCTCACAGTATCCTACAAATATTCCCCTCTTTCGTGAGGGTTCCAACTTGTTTTTCTTCTCTTTCGGTATATGTATAAATACTAGGCAGCCAAATATTTTGAGATGGCTTACCTCTGGCTTATTTCCAGTGAACATCTCTTCTGGGGTATTGAACCCAAGTGCACTATGGGACAATCGGTTTTTCACATATACGGTTGTCATTGTTGCTTCTTCCCATAAGCACATAGGAAGATCTTGATCGTGGATCATGGTCTTCATGGCTTCCATTATCGTTTTGTTCTTCCTTTCAGCTACACCATTTTGTTAAGGATTATAGGGAGTAGTGAGTTCCCTCTTGATCCCAACATCTTTGCAGAAGTTCACAAACTCTTTTGAGGTGTATTATCCTTCATTATCTGACCTGAGTATCTTGATCTTTCTTTCAGAAAGATTCTCTATCAAGGCTTTGAATTCCTTGAATTTTTTTTAACACTTCATCTTTAGATTTCAAGAAATACAACCAGGTCTTACAAGAATAATCGTCAATAAATGATACATAGTATACATACCCACTAATGGAGGACGATGGCATTGGGCCACACACATCTGAATGAATGACTTCTAGGACTCCTTCTTCTTTGTTGTCTCTCTTCGAAAAAGGGTTCTTGATGTTCTTCCCTTGTGCACATCCATTGCACA
>ML783000.1:883451-907393 GCA_009831015.1 Picea engelmannii
CATCTTTTAAAGCAGACAAGGATATTGATTCAGATTTAGATGATATTGAGGCAAAATTTGTGAGAAGGTTAAAGAAAGGATCAGGAAAATATCAAGGCAAGCTTCCCCTCAAATGTTTTAACTGTGGTAAGATAGGTCACTTTACAAATAAGTGTCCACACAAGAAGAAGGACCAGAACTCTGAAGGTGAAAAGAAGTACAAATCCAAAAGATTTGATAGAAAGAAAAGTTTATGTGTAAACAATTATGACTCCTCAGAAGACACCGATAGTGACTCTTCTTGTGAAGATAAAGTAAATGACTTCATGCTTATGGCCAAATAGGATTATGATAATAAAATCACAGGCAGTGATGATAATGATGAAGAAGTTGTGGTTGACTTGGAAAGAGAGTTGATCGGCGCTTTGAAAGAGATTGACAGACTCAGACTTAAGAAGAGATAGAAAAAACAATTGTTGATACAGTTCAAGAAAGGCACTAAAAAACATGATGAAGAATTTGCCCTGCTAAAAGTGGAATTAGAAGAGGTAAAGAAAATAGAGGACATTCTTAAACAACAGTTATCAGAAAAGAAGGCAAGATCTGAAGCCCTGGAAGAAGAAGTAATGAAAACAAGGAAAGAGTTGGAGAAGTTTCAAACCTTGTATCATCAGAATCTATCAAGTATCAAAGCCTCGGAAGGATTAGCCACCATTCTGAATCAGCAAAGGAATCCAAAGATGAAAACTGGTTTGGGTTATGAAGAGGGATCAAGTAGTGGTCAGCCAAGAAACAAAAAACCCATCAAGTTTGTCAAATCTACAACCAATGACAACAACAAACCTGCAGAAACAAAGGAAGACAATCATCCACCCAGGAGGAGTAAAGAAAAAGGTGTCAACACTGAATCTGTAGAACAAATAAATAATGCACTCCCTGCTCAAGGAAATCATCAGCATGGAAGAAATCGACCTGCTCAAAGAAGACAACCATTTTCCAGGTACCAAGAATTTTTCTATGGATATTGTTTTTTCTGTTCTAACTTTAGTCACAAAGTTGTAAACTGTTCTTTAAAATTTAGATATGAGCAAGCAAGACATTCAAGGTATAGATATATGCCACAACAACGAATGAGACACCCAAATAAAAAACCTCCACAGATTGCAAATCACTTGATGGTTGGGAAAAGGACACAGGTTAAGCATAACAATCATTTTGCCTCTTTAATCAACGAACCAGAATGCTACATCTATCAGAACTATGGGCATAAAGTTGTTGATTGTCGCTTAAAGAACTATAAATCAGATTTGAATTCCTCTGCTGAAAATGTCAAGGTTTGGAAGAAGAAAGAAAGTGATAAGTGTGGATTAGTGTTGTCGGCTCAAAGACAAAAGAACCCCTGGAATATAGATAGTAGATGTTCCAAGCACATGACTGGAGAAAATGATAGGTTTATGCTTATAAGCAAAATCAAAATAGGAAATGTGATCCTTGAAAATGATGAACCAAGTAAAAACAAGGATAAAGGGATGGTGAGTTTAAGTAATGGAAAAGGCGATTCTCAGGATGATCTTCCTATAGATGGGATGAAACATAATTTGTTCAATGTAAGTCAAATGTGTGACAAAGGATGTAAAGAGGTGGTCCTTTCCAAAGACTGTAAAATAAAGTCTGTAAACTTAGGACAAGTGGTGGCTAAAAGCACAAGGACAAACAACAATGTTGATGTTGAATCCTCCCCTACAAGTAAAGAAGAATATTCAGATACAATAAAAGAATGTTCAGTTAGCATTTATCCCATGGAAGAAGTAGGAGAAGAATCATGTCATAAGCTTGAAGCAAAAGTTTTGAAGGTTGAGAAGTCAAACACCCAAATCAAGTTCTTGAACAGTTCCATGATCCTGGATAAAATCTTGGATAGTCAGAGATCACCAAATGACAAATCCGGTATTGGACTCAACAATGTAGAAATCAGTGCTCCTAAGAAACCTGATACAGGTCCTCCATTTGTAAAAAGGAAAAGCAGATGTGAGAATGTTTGTAGTATTTTTCTCTTGTGATGTATATGGTCATAAAAGCCTTGGGTTGTAAGAATCATGGAAGAAAAATGAATTTGCAGTAATAGAAATTAATGAGAATCAATGGGAAGATCCAAGGGTTGTTTGAAAAGTACGAGCTACAATTACGTAGTGTTTCAGTAGGACAACAGCATCCTCAGCAACAACATTTTGTTTTACAAAATGATATACATGACATCCTGTAGAGATAACAAGAGGAAAGACCTTGTCAAGGAAAGCTAACCTTTTAGGAACAAAGGGGGAAAGTAGTCAGAAGCAAAGAGAGAAAAATGACAGGGGGAGTCATCCAATTATGACAAGAAAAGGTTGATGAAGGAGTCCCAGTAAGATAGGTGAGCAATTTTGAGTATTCTACAGAAGATACAGCGGGAGCTGAAGATGAACAGGTCCAAGAATCAGAAGGAGAAGACTATGGTTTAGATATAAATATTCTGCAGGCCTCAAATAAGAGAGTCCATCGTGTTAGAGGGAGTTTGTGTTGGTTTAATATCTTATACCTCCTAAAAATACTGCAACAGTTCAGGGGGGGCATGTGTTCTTTGACATTGATGTCAAAGGGGGAGAAAAGAGTCTGGGTGCCTTTGTTGCCATCAATGCCAAAGGGGGAGATTGTTGGCATGTTTTACAGGCAGCGTATTCTTGTCATTGATGGCAAGTAAAACAACGACGATGGCTTAATTACAGGAAGAATGTGTCAGGCGGGCACCAGAAGTATTTTGGGAAGACGCAACAAAGCAAGCTCGATAAGATCAGAAGAGATAGTGCAGAGTATGCGTGTTTATCATTGATGGAAAAGATCATGACCAGCAACGGAGGGATAATGGCATGGAAATGGAAAGTTCAACAAGTGATCGTTGGATCCCATTCAGAAGCGTAAACTCTAGGAGTCAAGGAAGCAACGCACGGCAGAAAATCGCGAAATGCGAAACCACGACTTAATCTCCATTTCGGAGTTTCGGATACCAGGAGTTGGAGGTGTCAAGGAAACTCACAACAAGAATGATGAAATCATGAAATGTAAAACCATGAAGTTTCGGAGTTTCAGATACCGAGAGTTGGAGGAGTCAAGGAAGCAACTCACGACAGGAACTTGCGATATGCAAAATCACAAAAAGATATGGACCGTCGAATCATCAAGATTGTGGACCGTTGATCTGACTCCATTTCAGAGTTTCGGATACCGGGAGTTGGAGGAGTCAAGAGTCGAGACTCTTCATCACAGGAGTCCCGAAGTTGCAAAATGTGAAACGTCGAAATCCCGAAACAGGCACATCAACAAAGACTCCATTTCGGAGTTTCACAGACTGGGAAATCAAAGATCAAAGGAACTTTAACCTTTGAAGTAGCAAACCTAGAAATCCTGAAACAGACACGACAAAGGCCCGTGAAGTTTTGAAATCACGATAAGATCTGGACCGTTGGGTCCATAGGACACATGGCGAGAGATCGTCATTTCGCTAACTGGAAAGTCAAACGAACGGGGTTCCCTAACCTCTCGAACTCGCGATATGCAAAATCGTAAAATAATCCTAATCGTTGGATCAAGGACAAATCTGGGCCGTCAGACCCAGGAGGTGAATGTGGCAGCCTATGTCAAAAAGGACACATGGCGCAATCATATAAGGACAAGTGTCAAGTTGATTTGGCATTTCAAGAACCTGGAAATCACAATTCTGAGTGACATGTGGCAGACACACGGATCACGACACGTCATCGAGTGACGTCATTCTAGGAATTTAGTTTCGAGAGTTTTAGCATCAACTCTCCCCCAAAGTCCCGAAAGCTGAAGCTCCGGGGCGGAGGATAACCATTCGATCACCACGGATCGTGGACTGTTGATCTGAAGAGCGAAGCGCTCAAATGATTAGCGAGTGGTCATAGGTTGTGGTCACATCGTCAATAGTTGGAGGAAGGCGCTAACAACTAAACTCCATTTTGGAGATCGCGACTTGGAGAGTCGAGATGCCTCGCAACAGGAATTCGCGACATGCGAAATCGCGAAATGTCGAAATGCGAAAAACACCTTTTGGTGTAGGCTGTGGTCACCATAAGTGGTCATGTGAGAGGGAGGAGCTAGCACCAAGTTAAGCTCATTTTCGGTGATCGTAACATGAAGAGTCAAGACTCTTCACCATCGAAATGCCGAAATGCCTAAATGACGAAATGTGAAATGGCGAAATCAACGTGAGACCCTGTGCTTGTAATCCAACGGTGTTGGATACTTGGAAATCTGATCGAAGGGTTACTGTTGTTGTTCACAGTTAATCGATCAGTTATGATTCAATTAGCAAAACTAAATCATGACTCTAGTATGGTTGGTGATTCAGTTGCTGATGCATTTTCTTGGAGGTTCACAGTGCAACTGCTAGAAATGACTAATGGTTTTTGCCAGAGGACTAGTAGAGACTTCAGGGTGATCACTAGATAAGATGAAGAGTCTCGAGGCATCTTCCAGTGGCATGAAGACTGTTCATAGAGGCTATTGACATATTTAAGACCGTTGGAGCCTGGAACTGCAATAGAGGGAATGAGCTCAACTGTGACAGAGAAGACAAAGAGTCTCGACTGCTAGAGAGGCTAAGGAATCTCGGCATAACACCCAGTGATGATGGACACATGTGTTTAACCGCCAGAGAAGCTGAAGAGTTGCAATGATGATCAGGCAGAGCACTCGACATGGGGAGAGCATGCAGAAGCATTGTGAATAGAGGATGCAAAAGATGCACAGAGAGAATAAAAATGCATAACAGAGAAGAGATGGTGTGTTGTTGAGAGTGATTAAGGTGTGCAGAAGGAGGCAGAGTGCAACAGCTGAAATGCACAGAAGAGAAATGGCGCATAGAAGGGACATGGTGCACAGAGCATAAAAGGAAGAAGAACATAAAGCGTAAGGAAGGGGGTGCAGGAAGACATTGATGCAGGTAGAGCAGAGCAATGTAGCAGAATAGTGATGAGACCGGTAAGCCATTGATAAATATTATATCACTGTGATAAATTTATATATAGCAAAATTTATATTTTAGGGTGGTAGGGAGGTGCTAGGGAGGATTGTTGTCCTCAGAGGTTCAAGTGGGTGCTTGAACACAGGGAGTTGTAGCTTCCATCTGGTTGCAACCAGAAAATCCAGGGTGGCAGTGTGGTGCAAGGGAGAACTGTTGTTCTTTGTTATACAGGTTGGTGCCTGTGTGACAGGAAGTTGGTGCTTCCATCCAGTTGGTGCTGGAACATTTAGGGAGTTGTTGCTTCCTTCTAGTGGGTTCTAGAGAAACCAGGGAGTTGGTGCTTCCTTCTAGTGGGTGCTAGAGAAACTAGGGAGTTGGTGTTTCCTTCTAGTAGGTGCTAGAGAAAACAGAGATTTGGTGCTCTCAACAAGTTGCAGTTTGCAAAACAGAGGTTGTAGCCTCAAAATGAGTCGGAGCTCATATGTATGATAATGTACAGAATGTAAAGATTACTTATCACACCAAGAAGAAGAGGTTTTTACCCTTTATGGGTTTCCTCGGGAAATATATGTCTCTGTATATTTCATATGTGCGACTGATGTCGAATGTTCTATTGCTTACCTCCCTGCATTATTGTGATTGCCATTAAGTGCTCTGCAAAGAGTTTAAAATAAGAATGATCGTTTAAGCACGGTAACAACTGATTCACCCCCCTCCCCCTCTCAGTTGTTCAACAATGTGTACAAGCCATTCACATTGAATCAAGTAAAGGGAATGTTGGTGATAGTGTTTCTACAGATACTAGGCAAAGAAATGATGTAGGGAAAAGGAAAGAAAAGAAGACAGCCACAGCAAGAAAGGAGAAGCCTACTTGCAAGCACTGCAAGAAAGTAGGCCATGATGAAGATCATTGTTGGGTCTTGCATCCTGACTTGGAGCTAAAGAAGATTTCCAACCAAGGGACGAAGAATACCACAGCTGCAACAGTTCAAGTGGATTTTGGATCAGATTCTGGCAATGAGACAAAGAGTATAGCTATGGGAATCCAAGGTATAAATGTTGTTGCAAGTACTAGCTCTTCTAGATCAGTTGATGTAAATGATGAGTGTAAAAGTAATGAACTTTTCCACATAAGGGTCATAACAAATAATGTTAAAGTTGATACTCTTGTAGACAGTGGATCGCAAGCCAATCTAATCAGTGAAGATGTTGTAAATAACTTGGGACTTGAAACTAAGTCACATCCTAAACCATATCCATTGGGATGGATATGGGGTGATAACAATTTACAAGTAACCAAGCAATGTAAAATCAAGTTTGCAATAACTTCTAATTATGTTGATGAAGTAGAGCTTGATATAGTGCCACTGGACATATGTGGAATTGTACTAGGAAGCCCCTACCTTTATGATATAAAATCCATATTCTACAGGGAGGATAATAAATATTGTTTCAAGAAATATGGGAAAGAGTACATTGTTCATGCTCATCGCATGAAAACTGACAGGTCTTTTGCAGCTACAGGGCAGTTAAAAAGAATGGTAAATGCAAGCAAAAGCTTAACACTTATGTCTGTAAAAGAACATGAAATTAGTGATGCTAAACATGAGATGGTTCAGTATGATTCTAACAGTCATGAAGTGTCACCGGAAGTACAACATGAGGTTCAGTTGCATAATTTGATTATTGTTCCTGTTCAAAAGGGGAAACATGTTGTTTCATTCTCATTAGCATGACTAGTATTGTTGATTAGTTTGTTGTTATTCAGTGGTGTATGTCTGCTAACTGTGACAAAGAATGTAGATGATGGTGCACTAAATGAGATGATTACTTTGATAAACAATGTTATCTCAATTTTCATGTTTGTTGTGATTAGTCAGGTTATTATTGTCCAAGCAAAAAGGATGGACGATATCGGACAAGTGGGGAGGCAGTACTCTCACTTCTTACCTGAGTAAAAGCATACTTTTGGTGGTCCAAAAGCTTCCAAAGTGGGGATGAATGATTCAAGAGGCTCCCTAGGCTCAGAAAATGCTCAAAAATCAAAGTTCTCATAATTGGATGAAACCAATTCCATTGTGATCGGCTCGTCGCGCTGACTTTGACAGTATATTTACTTTCTCAAACGGGATCTGTATGCGAGAGTTATCGCACTCTGACCGTTTTCTCAAATAGCTAAAAAGTCAAAGGTCAACTAGCAAAAAAGTCAATGCTGACGTCAGCATGACATCACCAAAGAAAAATTAATGATGTTGATGTGGCAGCACAGCAGCAGTCTGACTGGGCACAGGGCAGATCCACTCAGAGGTTGACATGTAGCACTTTGTTGGCAAATGAAGAGTGCCATGTGGCCCAGACGTGGGCTGCCACGTGGCACCCCATCACTTTTTGAATGGAAAACTTTTATGGAGCTCTTGAAGTTCAACCCCCTAACCACCACCAAGCCCAAGTGCTTTGGGGAATGACCAAACACCAACGCGCCTAAGTGTTGCTTATTGTTTTACAACCACTTTAATTTATATAAAGTGGAGGAATGTTTCAAATGGGCGCAAATGGGGGTTGGGGCTAAGCCCCAGCCCGTGGTCGACTTTCATTGCATATAACCTGGAGCGCGGGCGCTTAACTGTAACCATATGCGCGGGGATTTTGATAGACCCTAGCCCTTGGATCTCGGGCAAATCCCACAAGACCAGGGGCCTAATCCTACAAGGGAAAGTGCGGATTTTATTGGTTAGGCTGAGGCCACATGAGATGCGCCCCAAAACCAAGAGCTAGCGCAAGTATGGGCCAGCGCTTAGCCCTTTTGGGCTAGCGCTTGGCCATATGGACTTCATATGACCGTATATTGAGGGCGCGCACCACCCTTAGGGAGCTACTCTGTATATTTATGGTAAAAGTGGTTTTTTAAGCCTGTTATTGTAATTTTTAATTATCTAGCCTGATATTATGACCAGAAAGTGGTTTTTTGGGGATTTCTTGGCCATTTGGAGGGGGATTTGATCCCAGAAAGAGGCCAAATCTTCAGGGGAAGTTGGGCTTCCTCATCTGAGCATGAAAACTATAAAAACCAGGCTTTTTAAAGCTTGGAGGAGACATTTTGATGCAAGGTTTTGAAGGTGCAGTTTGTAAATTTTGGCCTTTTCTCATGTTTTGAGGGGCATTTTTGCCATGTTTTTTAGAGGAATTTGATGGAGCATGCTTGAATCTGAGCAAGGAGGTCTTTCACAGCAGATCTGAAGCACATAATGTAATAGCAAAGAGCATATGTAAGAGAACTTTGAGCATTTTAAAGAGCAATAAAGAGGTTCTCCACTTGGAAGCGGGCCCGGAGACGTATCCAACGATTGGTGAACTCCGTTATCAACCTCTTGTCTCTATTCTCTTTCTGTTTTGTTGTCCTATTCTCTTAATTTGCAGCATGGATATTAATGGTTGATCTCGTTATTCATTAATAAGCATCAAGTAAAATTCACATTTGATATTCCGCAAACAAGATAATAATTTTATGTATTTCGCATTCTTAACGATCTGATGCAAAAAGTACATTAAACTAACTTGAAATTTATTAGTAATACCTTCATTTTTGGATCATCGGGTGATCTTTGATTGAATCTGCAATGATTCTTTTGGCCCTGATTGTGTCCTTTTGGTGCGTTGTTTTCCCTACAGCATCGTCGGGCTTCAGCACTTCTTCTTTGATGAATCTTACTAGGTCATTCTCTTCAAGAATGAGACCAATCCTATACTTCCAGGCACGGAAGTTTTCCACACCTTCTAGTTTGTCAACAAGCTTAACGCTTGCAGATATCTTCTACCTGAAGCTGGAAAAATGTCCCAAAAATGAAAGTGTTCAAAATCAAATTTTGAACTTACTAGGAGGTGCGCTTGGCTGAGGCGAGTAGCCTGGTGTGCTTGGATCTGAGAAAATCCAACTTTTACCCCTCCAAAATTGATCTGCGGATTTATGGACTAGTGCTTCTGGTTTTCTAGTACCTCTGGTACTCTGGTACTTCTGGTTCTCTGGTTTACTGGTACTTATGGTACTTTGTGAAACTAGGGTTTCACTTTCCGGGAGATCTAACCACTGAAAAGGTGCGCTGAAGGTGCCAAAATGACCCTTGGGGGAGGGCGCACTTTTCTAGATGGTTTTAGGGCTGAAATACCTCACCAACAAAAATCCTTAATTTGCATGTACGGCAACAGTGACGTCTTTCACTTTCTCTTATGAAAGATGCTCTCTTCAGCTTAGCTCTGATACCATGTTAATGTTTAAGCTATTATTAGAGTTCTTTTCATTTCAATAGATAACAATAGCATAAGATAGGATCACTGAGAAATACACAATCACAAGAGACGCATCATTTATCTTGGGAAACCCTCATGGGGCAGAAAACCCAGCAAAACTTCCTTATTATAGATAGCCAATACAATGTCAAGAGATAACTCAAACAAGTATAGAAAGTCCTCTCCCAAATATGCGTCTCTCTCTCTCTCTCTTCTCCAACTACAGCTCTGAAACTTGTCTCTCAAATGAACAAGTGAATGTGTGTCTAAGTGAGACGCTAGCCTCCTTATTTATACAAGTCTGGCACGTGTGGAAGTGTCTCTTCACTGGCAGGTCCGACTTCTCAATCTGGGTGGTTATAACCACCTTTAATATATTTTGGGGCCTCTTTAATATATTCTGGGGCCGACTTCTTATTTTGCCTATTACAATTATATTTTGACCAATCCACAAAACGGGATTTGGTCCTTTACAATAGCCAACATGATCAATCTACAATGGGGATTGATCCAATGAATAATATATCAAATAATAATCAGAATACACTTTGTAGTTACATTATTTCAACAGCCTTCATGATCAACCTTGAAATCTAGTAGACTTGTAATTGCCTTGCTCACATATGGTAATGCTTTGTAGTTGATGTGAGCTAGTCTTTTATGCCAAAGTTCAGATGGACTCTCGGTGGAGTGTGTCAAGGTTTCTTTTGAATGACCTTTTAATTTATATAGGAAATCTTCTTCTGTTCCAATAACAATTGCATCTTCTATGGTTTTTCCTTTAGACAACATGAGGACTTCACCATCTATGAATGCAATCATGAAGCCTTTCTTATCTAAATCTGAGATAGAAAGAAAGTTCTTTGTCAAACCTCGTACACATAGTACATCCTTCATCTTCATTGGGGTCCCTGAACCAAGTTTTAATTGGAATATCCCACTCCTTTGATAGGGTACTGGTAATCATCTCCAAGTGTAACTTTCTGGGGAAAAAAATTTTTGGTAAGGCTAGAGAGAATGTCTCTCTGACCTGTCATGTGCTTGGAAGCACCACTATCTATGAGCCACATGTCCTCTTTAGGTGACACTTGTCCTGAGAGGGCAGAGATTAAGACATAATCTTCAATCTTTTCTTTAAACATCTGCGTGGGTGGCTCTTCATCTTCAACTGCATGGGCCTTTTGTTTCTCTTCTTGTATTCTTCTCTTCTAGCTGAAACATTCTTAGCAATATGTCCCATCTTGTCACAATGGTAACATTGATAAGATGAGAAATCCTTTTCTCTTCTTTGACCTTTTTGAAACTTCTAGAATCTCCTTGGAGGGTGAGATTCTTTATGGATGAATTTATTTGGGGAGTGAGACTCCTTATGTGCATGGGTCTCCTTCTTGAAGTGATATCTTCTATTTCTTCTTTTAGCATGATCAGCTAGAGCTTGATCACCATCCCTTAATAGTATTGCTTCTCGGTTAGCTACTCTTGCTTCTTCTTTAACACATTCTTCCCAAAGACTGTCAAATTATAGTTTTTCCTTTCTGGCACAAATGGTTTCGATGAATGCATCCCAAGGTCTTGTGAGACCATTAAGAGTTGTCATTATGAGTTCATCTTCATCTAGAGTATCTCCAATTTCTTCTATGTGTTCCTTGAATTGAGAGATTCTAGAGAAATATTCATGAACAGTTTCTCCTTTCTGCATCTTTGTATTCTTGAGTTGACTTCTCAAGTTCATCTTTCGATTAATGTTTCTTCCTTCATAAATATGGTTAGGGCATCAAACATTTTGTTTGGGGTATCTTTATATGTCACTTCATGGATCAGGTGATATTTGATAGAGCATGCAATGATTGTTTTCGCCCTAACCATGTCCTTCTGGTACTTTGCTTTAGTTGTAGCATCTTTTGGTTCTGGTACATTTTCTTTGATGAATCTTGTTAGGTCATTCTCTTCAAGAATGAGTGCAATCCTATGCTTCCAGGCACGGAGTTATCCACACCTTCTAACTTGTCAACAAGCTCGATGCTTGCAGACATCTTAACCTGAAGCTGGGAAAATGACCAAAAAAAAAGTGCTTGAAATTTAGATCTGAACTGACTAGGAGGTGCGCTTGGCTGAGGCGAGTAGCCTGGTGTAGTCATTTTTTTGAAAATCCAACTTTTACCCCTTGAAACTGAGCTTGCGCAATTCTAGACTAGTACTTCTTGTACTCATTATGGTTTCCTAGTTTTTTGGTTTTCTAGTACCAGTGAAAACTAGGGTTTTACTTTTCGGGAGTTCATTCCACTGAAAAAGTGTGCTCAAGCTGCCAATGAGCTCGCTAGGCTAGGGCACACTTCCTTGATGAGTTTTAGGCTGAAATTCCTCTTTAATAAAAAGCCATAATTTTCTTGTACAACAACAGTGACATTTTTGCTTATCTAGTGAAAGGTGTTCTCTTCAGCTTGGCTCTGATACCATGTTAATTTTAGAGAAGTTGTTAAGTTTCTTTCCAATTTAATAGATAACAATAACATAGATAGGATAACTAAGAGAAACACAATCACAAGATACACAACATTTATCCTGGGAAACCCTCATGGGGGAGAAAACCCAACAAAACTTTCTTAATATAGATAGCCAATACAATGCCAAGACAATAAACCAAAACACTAGAGAATATCCAACACTGAGCAAGCAATGTGCCTCTCTCTTCCTTCTTCTCCCAAGTGCAGCTCTCCAAAATACAAACAAATACGCCCTCCAAGGGTCCACAAGTCACATGCATTATTCCAAGTAAGCCACATTTAATAAAAGAACCACCCAAACATGTGCATTAAATCCCCCCTTTTCAAACTAAACAAATGCTCAAAGACCTTATAAAATTTGTCAAATTTAAGTATGGGAAGGTTGTCATGGTGCCTTGTTGGGTAGGCTAATCCCCAAGTCAAGGAATGTTTCCCAAGAAGACCCTCTCTAGGCCATGTAGTGAATATGAGGTGGATGAGGGCATAACTTTTGGGCATGGGGATCTTAACATATCAAGGGCTCATATTGTCTCATTTATGTGTTCCTTTATGGAGGGTGTGTTGTGTCCTTCATTTGAAAATGCAACATTTTTCCAAGCCCTTTATTTGTCTTTCATTTTTTATGGTCTGAACATTAAGTGCTATATGCAATGTGTAACATACCCAGCCACCCAAGATAGGCCACATCACGCAAAACTCTCTCATTATCAACTCTAATACCATATTTGTAACGTACCTAGCCTCCAACTAAGCAACATTACGTGCAGAATACACATAAAAACAAAACTTCTAACTAAAGGAATTCCTTTACTCTTAGTCGATTCATATAGCTTACAACTACAATTTATAATAGATTTAGCTACAATATGTAACCATAAAACATATGCATCTAAAGCATGCTAATAATCATCATCAAATACAACTAAATCGTACATTACAGCAGCATATAAGTCATTCTCATTCACGCAAAGTTCATGCACAACAATAACACATGTAAATAACTCAATACAAGATAAAAACACTTATATTTAAACAAGAATCGTGCAACCAGCTGCTTGGGAAAAAAATTCCACCCAACCATAGATTGATTGTTCCAAATCTCAACAGTGAGTCACCCTCAAACTGAGGCTAGTAATCCACAAAAGAGGGTGGTCTCTCACAGTCCACTTGCATCTCATAAAGATTATAACCGAACTAATATTCTCCTACAGCTATCTCAATATTTCCACCAGCTCTATTCCTCTTGACTTGCCCAACACAAGGAATGCACCATTTGTTTATCATGGAACACCCAAGGGATGTATCATTCGTTTATCAAGGTTAACCCAAGGGATGTACCATCTGTTTATCAGGGTTAACCCAAGGGATGACCATTTGTTTATCATGGATATCCCAAGGAATGTGCCATTCGTTTATCAGGGTCTCTCTGGCACAGGTAACTAGGAATATCTCAGTTGGGAACTCAAGGGAACTTTCTACTAGGAAAACTAACAAACCAACATCAACACTTGTTGTTTTAGTGCAATTTACATAAGATTTCACTCTTTCGTCCTGGCAACCAGGCTCTTCAGTTCTCCAGGTCCAATTCGCTCTAGTTACGCTCCAGAATTCACCCTCCATGGTTGCACCAGCTCCAATCTCTCTTTCTTTTTTTCCTCTATGACTCATGTCCCAACCATACCAATTCCTCTCTTGTGGCTTGCCTTTTCTTGACTCACGCTCTTCCCCAGGTTGATTGTGCTCAACCCCCATGTGCCCAATAACTCTGGGACGTGACCACTCACACCCACCCTCTTACATGCATTCAATGATTGGCTTTGGAAAAACTCAATCAGAAGGATGTGACCACTCGCACCCATCCTCTTACATGAATTTAATGATTGTCTTTGGGAACACTCAATCAAACATCAGAAGGTTCATATACAATTGGAAAGTTTATGAAAATGGGTTAAATTGATATGCATAAGTAATTCCCCCCTTTGACCCCTCTTGGCCATTATCCTAGACACTCCCCCCTCTTGTGAATTAATTCAACCCCCATCTCTTGTCCATATCCCCTTAACAGTTGGCATCACATTTTTATTATTAAAACATTGAAATATCATTCACATATTACATTGCTTGGCCACAACGTCATATTATATCCACATAACCATGAATTAAACGAGGGATTATAATGGGAATGTTACACAATGGAAAGTAAAGAGCACCGCAATGCCACTTGAAGTTAGGAACACATTGAGTGCCATATGCACTGGAAATTAAAAGACACTGCAAATGCATCCCCCCATCAAACGGGACATTTATTAATTATTTGTTTCGTTTTTAAAGGTCTATCATTTTTATGGAGAAGTGTTTCATTTCTCTTAGGACCTTAGGGTGAGCATCTAGAAGGATAATTTATGGATTTTAAATGTTTCCAGCCACAACACCTTTGGGCCTTCAGCCCCTTCTTCTCATAAAATGAGGTACAAACCCCTCTTGGGGTCAATGAGCCCAAAAACCCAAAAGATGAGGAAATGTAAGGAAAGAGGTGTGGAAAATGGTAAGTATGAGCGGGAATGGTACGATGACCCTTCAAGAAGGCCCCCCAGTAGCAAAAATTTCCCCTAGGGTGACCCATTTACTAGAAAACCATGTCAACCACCAAGGTGAAATAAGGGAAAGGGTATAATTTCAAAGAAAACGTTTTCATAATCAAGAAAGGGCTATTTGCAACATGTTTGAATGCTTCAGTTGTTAAAGTGACACTTACCACAAGACTGGAATTGTTACCTCATGAAGCAAGATTTGTTGTCCTTTCTCGGCCAGGGCGGTGTGGTGGATGTTGTTATGTCATTGATGATAAATGATGATGTATGGTGAAGAGGAGGGGATCTATTTGCTCAGTGTGGGCTCAGTTGGTCATCTGGCTCTCAGCACTCCATGTCTTCTACCTGCGAGCCTCGAGACATCATCTCCTTAGTTTCCCCTAGGTTGGGAGGGGGTGGGGGCTAACACCAGTTATATTACACATATAGCCAATGAGGAAATATCATGGGGAGGATCCTTGGGACCCCAAGAACGAATTGGTTTGCTTTGAAGAGATTGGATCTTACACTGTGGTTACAGCAGAATTATCTCCCAGCACAGAATTCAACATGTGGAAGATGAATTTTGATCGGGCAAAGTCCTAAGCAGTTGAACCAAGGGATGTGAATGAAAGAGTCAATGCAAAAGCCATCTCCTTTGCAACACTACCAGAATTTGTTGAGAACCAAATCAATTGTAGAGAAGAAGGTTCAGAAGAAGAAACAAAAGGAAACAGGATTTCAGCAGGCCTTGTACCTATTGAATGTTTGTTCAATAGACATGACTGATATAAAGAAAAGAAATAGATGATTAACCCTGATGAATATGAGGAAGTCAATATTGAATCAACCGAGGATTCAAATATGATAGAAATCAACAAAGGAATATCAGGAAAGGAAAGAAAGGCAACTGAAGATCTCGTCAGAAAATTCAAGAATATGTTTGCTTCCCCCATGATGATTTAAAGGCACATAAGAGAGATATAATTCACACACCATGCCCTTAAAGGAAGGTACCAGGCCACTTCGACAAAAGCTGAGACATAATTTGGTCCCTCTTTTTCAGAAATGATTGTAGAAATTGTATGAAGCAAGAATCATCGCTCTCATAAGACATTTTACTTGGCCCTCCGATCCAGATGCAATATAAGGAAGAATTAATGAATTAATTGAGCTTGATGAGAACAAAAGAAGTTCCTTTGATCACCTAATACACAGCCAAGAAAAGACAAAGAATAAGTTTGACAAGAAGACTCATCGGTGAAGCTTTCATATCAGTGACCTTGTCCTCTTGTGGAACAAACAAAATGAAAAAGTGAGTAAACATGGTAACATGGTAAGTTTGAAAGTCTTTAGTTAGGTCCTTACATGATTGAAGATGTTGCAAGTACCAATTCTTTCTATTTAAGTCACTTGGATGGTGAGAAGGCGCCATTGCCCGTGAATGATCAAGCTTTGAAATTGTTCTATCAAGGTAATATATGATGCCTTCCGAGCATCCTTGTACTAGAGTAAGTTTTTCGACTTTAGGTACTTGAGTGTTTCATTTTATTGAGTGTTGCATGTTGTCTTTATTGAATAAATGAAATGATGTTTACATTGTATGAAATTATCCAAGGGTTGACGTTATGTACTTCATTCATTTCATTTCATGCTTGGATTTATTTTTATCTCAAGGAAGGGAAAAGGCACTTGTATCTTCTCCTACGTTGCATTTAATATCCATTTTGTGAGAATGTTTCAGGTCTACATATTACAGGAAGATTATGGAGTTCTCATGCACTCTCGAGATGAGCACATGTACCCAAGTTGGAACCAATTGTTACACCCCAGATTCTTTGTAGTGTACCCTATATTTTTTCAAGACATGTGACCACTCCAATGTGCCCAAAGTGTGATGATTTATTTGTATATGGCCATGATGGGATGACTTGATGTACAAGCGTTAGTTAAATATTACCCAAATCCCCTCAAATGGATGGTCATGGCATGTCCTTTTAGTCCCCATTCTCAGGGTGCTTGGTTTTATTGCTCCAACCAACTAGCCCTTGTAGATGGTAACTCCCTATAAATTCGAGCATTTATGTCTTGGGTAGGTATGTGGGCATTCTAAGGTGGAACTACTAGGATACACAATTTACGGGGCCCTAATTATTCACTTATTCTCTTGCTATGTAAATGATGATTATGCTTTGCAAGGGTTGTCACACCCATGGTTTAAGCACACATTACCCACATGGACCCTCCCTTTCTTATATATGTACCACATTTTGGTCATCAAAGATGACTCTACACCTAATCATTCAGTGTCACATTTATCAAGGCAGTTTAACATCTTTTGAGGCATATCACATATTTTGAGGCATTGGTCACACCCTCGAGGCACAGACAAGCTATTTTCCTCCACATGGACCTCCTCTACACTTGGCATGGACATGGTCATGCTTTGGAGACATATTTCAAGGACTTATGAACATTATTTGAGCATTCTTTGAGCACATTTTATGGAGATCATCCCCTTTTATGAGGGTTTCTAGCATGTAAAACATCATGTAATTGTAATTTGACTCGGTGTCCAAATTACGTGGATGACAAATCACTTTTATTTTATTTCCTTAAGCTTATTTTAGGGAATAAAGAATGGGAAGGAGTTTTGAGTCTCATCTATAAATATAGGCATTCCTTTCATTCCAAATTGTTGTGAATTGTTGGAGAACATTATAGAAGCCATTAATAAAAGATCTTTTACTTGGTGTTTCTTGGTGTCAATTCTGGGAGCTTTATCTTTCTTGGTTATTCTTCTTGGTATATTTTTCTAAGACTATTGTGAATGCTAAAGATTCTACATAAACTAGCAAGATCGATCCATTGAGGAGTTATCAACTAATTGGAGGGAGGATGTCTAGAGTTTGTATCTCTTCTTTCTTCCCTAAAACGATTTGGTAAGTGTTTATCTATTGTTTTTATTAGTTCCATACTCCTTGGCAAGGGTTTTAAGTATTCTTTTCAAGTCTTTTGTTGATCTTGTTGGTGAAGGTTATTCCCTTGGGGAACCCCTTCTTGTAAGGCCTTCATTTCATGGTTTGTCTTGATTATACAAGAGACTACTAGTCGAGTGGCCATAGTCTCTCACTTTAATCCATAAACCTTGATAACAAATTCGTAGAGGGACATATTTCCTGACCCCATAAGCCCTAAGTGGAGACAAGGCATTGAGCTTAACTCTAACAACCAACCATTAAAACCCTAAAAAATCAATTCTTTTATTTTCTTCAAATATAAAATATAAAAGATAAACCGTCAAAAATATTTATTTCATTGTCTAGTGCAAAGCTAATTGTTTATATTCATTTTCTAAACATTTTCATCTGTGGGCTTATGCTTCATTGTTAATTTCTAACCCCAAGAAGACAAATCGACCCTATTGGTATTGTTTTTCAAGTTTGTATCTAATGTTTTGTGGTTGATTTAAGGTGTTTACTAATTTTGGAAATTAAATTACATCAACAAAAATCAAAATTGGCGAAACCCTAAAGCTAGGGTTTAACCCTAAAATGTGCGTTCTAACCCTACTCTAGCTTATATTTCACTTGTGGATTGTTTATAGAGCATATCTAACACATTCTAACGGTAAAATTCATCTCCTAAGTGGTTCATTGTTGTTATATTTCATTTGGAGATTTTTTATGAAACCCTAAAGAGATTCACCCTTTATTTTTGCAAGTTTGAGTTAATTTCATTGTTATTACTCATTTGTGCTTTCATTTAATCATTATTGAGTTGTTTTTGCATAGTTTACTCATTTCCCTAGCTAAAGTACCCAAGGATCATCATTCTAAGTGCCTTTTGGCACTCTTGGGGTGCTTTTCCTCACCCAAAATATGCATTCTTTGTGGTTTTTAATCATAAATCAGATTCTGGAATTATTGGACAACAACAAACTAGTCCAATTTGCAGCATATAATCAAGGTATAACTCGAGTATATCCTTCACCTTTGATTTGTGCAATTAGATCTCACACTTGAGCAACTAAAGTTACATTTTCTCTTTATCTAGAGAGTTATTTCTTAGTGTTGATTTATTCATTTGTTGTAACACATTTATTTAAGATCTCGAGACTTTATTAATTAGATCATAACCCTCTTTATATTCTAGTAGTTATTGTTGATGATTGCAGCTATGTGAGACATTCTCTAGCTTACAAACCTGAGAGAAAGCCCCTGAGAGGGGTGTGTGGTTGCTATCTGAGACAGAGTTGGAACGTAGAGATGGCCTCCTCCTTACAGAGAGTTGAGAAGAACTCCAGATGATTCTCCTGTGTAACGCAGAGAGAAAGGAGATCTGCAAAGTTGGACGTGTTTGTGGCTGAGCACAAGGTGAACGTGTGAAATCCCAAAGCGTTGGGTGCATCTCATGAGAACAAAAATGAAGATGATGTATTAACCTCCTTTGAGCAGAAGAGTTTATGAGAAACTCCAGATGACTCTCATGTGTAATGCAATGGAAAAGAAGATCTGTTGAGTGGACGTGTCTGTGGACTATCACAGGTGAACGTGATCCTAGTGGTTGAGCACTAGTGAAGAAGTGGTTCTTTTGTGTAATGCAGTGAGCCAAAGATATGGACATCCATATGGATGTGCCCCTAGTGGTTGAGCACTAGTGGGTGTATGAGATCTCTTGCTATATTGTTCAAGAGTCAGACCTGCCTATACCCCTAATTGTGATGTAAAGGGTACAGGTCGACCCCACCTTAATGTGATTAATAATAAATATAAAAGATAATTAATCTGGTTAATATTAATTATATTGTGAGCTAGTGAGGTCGACCCTGTTGTGCCAATAGACACTTCTATTGACAGGTTCATTCTAGTATAAGTAAAGGTAAATTCCCCATTGAGGAATCATATCTTACACATGAGTTTGGAAATTTCTGCAAGTACACCTTCTTGGGAAAAGTGTGCACCTCTCTTGGGCGCTAGTCTTCTAGGGTTTGAGCACCCTCTTGTGTGCTAGGTTTTATTGGTGGTGAAGGTCTTTCTCTTGAAGAATATAGCAAAGGATTTTGGTTGGGTTTTCTCCCTTTGTTGAAAAGGGTTTCCCAGGATACTTCTTTTGTTCTTGTGCATGGTGTTTCTTCTTGTGATCTTGGTCGCTACAACATTATTGATTATGGTTAAGTGAAATGCTAAAAATGGAATGAACTTCATGCTTAACCTTGCTTATTGAAAAATCAGCAGTTATTTCCCTAACTTTTGGTTGAATATCTTAAAGACATTTTGCTACTAAGGCATTGGTCTATCTAACATGTATTTAAGTGTCTAGTTGGAAGTGATTGATACTACATAGGTTGTTTATAAGGACTGGAATACCCCCCCATGGCTTCAAGGAACTGGCCTAAAGTGAAGGGGAGATTGTGCTAAGGTGACAGTGGTGAATTTCATGTGTTGTGCTTATCCACAATAGCACCCTCACAAAGGTTGCTAGTTTGAGCGGTAACGCCACCTAATGGTCTTTCTTCTCACAGAATGGTCATGCCTCTTAAGTACCAACAATTGACAACACTATGACCTTTCCTCATGCAGCAGTGACAAACAAGGGATGCCATGTTTGATGCAGGGCTCTCAATCTTATTCTCCTCCTTGCCCCGATTGATTGGCTTGCCACTCCCTATAAGTGTTGAACCACGATGAGTCTTTACACTTTCCTCATCACTGCCCTTATGCAATCTACCATAAGAAAGATGGAGTGGGAGTGTGCTTCCCTCTTCCTTTACTGTTGCTCTTCTTTCTAATGAGCAAGTCAACTCTACCATGTCTTTTGCATTCACAAATGTGATCTTCTTATTCATGGCCTTTTCATTTCTGCCATCAAGACCTAGTCCTTCATGCTTGACCCTCAACGCAACTATAATGGAGCTCAGGATGCCTTGTCTTCTTTTTCCTAGCTTTAATCATCATAGCCCATCTATCTTAATAGTGTGGAACCAATGCCTTTAGTATGCTTTTCAAAATCACCCAAATGCTCTTGAGAAATGTCTAGAAAAGGTGACCTTACCATAGTTGTTTTGATCATGGTGATGGCTTTGAAAATGGAAATGGAAGGTGGCTTTGCTTCCCAATGCTCTTAGTTGCTTGAAGCTTTGTGAATTCCTCCTTCTCTGCCAACTCTTGTTGCAGCGAAGTCATCATCTGAGTGAACCTATCATCCCGCCAATTCTCCAATTAAATGACCTCATGTCCCAAGTGTACAAGTTGAACTCTACTCTAGTCCCAATCTTGCCATAACAGTGGTCAAAGAGTCTTAGCGTTCATCAAAATGCTTCAATAGCATTGGAAGCAATGTTGTCGATCTTTCAAGGTTCTTCTCCATCTCTCTCATCCTCTGCTTAAACATTTGGACATGATCCTTCAAGTGTTTGTTCTCTTCTTGAAGTTGAGCATGGATGGTCATTAAGACTTCCAACCGTTCTCTGGTTGTTTTGCCCATGTTGAGTATGCGCTCTCTTCAAATTTTTGGCAACTGCAACATGGTCAAGGATTCAATTGCTCTATTACCAATATGATCTGTAAATGAGGGACTTATAGCCCACTCAATTCACCAACACGGATACTATGCGAAAGTTTATTTATGAACTTTGTCTCTATGTTACTAGCCTTATACATAGATCTTTGTCTTCGAATAGCTACAAGGCTTATGTACTCTGTGTAACCTCTACTATGTGTTCTTCTACAGGCACATAAGGCTACAATAAGTCAATCAACTGCCCATTGTTGTTTGGGGTAACTGGTCCACAAACAACCAATTGACAATGCCAATAACAAACAGAACTCTGCAATTACTCAATCACTGAGAACTCTATCTCAATGCAACCCTTTTGCGCATGAATATCCAACTCAACAAAATTTATCGAGGTCATCAAGGCCAGGACACTATCATGGTTCTATGTGTGTGTTCCATTCTTATTGTAATGGCTTCTTTGATGAATTGAAGACCCTCCCAAAAGTTCAATGTTTTGGGTAAAACCACCCAACAAACAATGTCAATTATTGGTGAAGACTGTTGGCATTAAACAACAACCACCAAACCAATACTCAAGCCTCTCATCAACCAACTAGAAGAAGTGTTATGGTTATCCTCCAATTATCAAAATGAACACTACCCACCAAGGGAAATACTATCTGATGTGTAGTTGGTTACTTGTTGGTTTAAATGTCGAATTGAGTATACACATACTTTAAAGTTTGCTTACTCATTGAACATCAATCTCCAATGTGCAACTTTAAACACCATTCATTAAACATACATGGGTTGGCCATTCTTTAGCCCGGATGTCTGAAATGGTTATTACTTGACATGGTTACCAAAGGATAAGAGATGGCTTCCAATTAATTATAACACATGGTTGCCCCAGAATATGAGAATAAGAAACCTCTTGATATCAATGTTATGCCCAGGGAGATGGCCATTCATAAGATGACAAAGAAAACAACTTGGGACAACAGCCAACCTCCAATCAACGTTCCAGCCTCCAATCCAATCTTCCAAGAAGGACAGACACCCACCAGGGCATGTACAATCATGACCTATGTGGAGCTTTCTCTGAGATGTGGATGCAATTGTACGGCCCCGTACAGCCTTCCACTCTGCAAATTAGCAGTTGTACAACCTATGGGAAGCAGCAAACACATAGGTAGGAATGAAATTGACCCAAGGAAGAGGAATTACAATTTGGGGGAAGAATGAGTATGCCCAACAAGTAGGAATTCGACCCAGGAATATGAAATCAGCCCAAGGAATATCAAACCAACTTATGCAATGTAAAATAGACCCATGCAATACGGAATCGGCCCAAGCAATGTGAAATCGGCCCAAGAAAATGAGAAAACGACCAGGGAGAGTAGAATCGACTCGAGAAGAATTGTATCCTGGAGTAAGAAATTCACCCAACAACCAGAATTAAACCAAATTAACAACTCCCTAAACTATTGCAATGGCTCTTTCACTACATCCCTCAATCTCATTCACTCAATTAGACAAGTTGTCTAAAACTTTTAGTTGTTGGTGCTCTTTACTTGCACATGGAGAATGAAACTATAAAAAAAATCCACAAAGCTACAGCAAAGGTTGAATTCTCACACCCATAAAATAACCAAGCAACAATTTAATATGAATAAAAGTAGTATCAAACACATATGGGAGATTCTCACAGCAATCAATCACAAGAACAAGAAAATTTTACCCTAGAAACCCGAACAAGAAAACTAGCTTCAAATGTTTGCTCGGTTCTCACTTTGACAATCTCTTGTTACAATGTAGCTCATGGCCCTCTATGCATCCTCTCCTCCCTTGGCCAGAAAATGGCCCTTTGTGAATGAAAGTACATGGACAAATAAGGAGCGTTGGCATAATGGAAAGGCCAACATGCATGACCTTTCATTTCTCATTCCTCGGTGTTTTCTCTCTTATTATTATTTTTCTTTTCCATTTAATTCTCATTTTTTTTCTTTTGTCTCATTTGCTTTTACATTAGTATTTTCTTTCATCGTTTATCTAACCTTCATTAATTGTCAATTCAACTAACAGGGACCGAGTCTTACAACCATTCGTTTGCTCGGATCAATTTCATATCCCCCACTCAACTAATAGGCCCTACTTGGAGACTAATGATGTAGGGTCCTCCCTAGGGGTGTAAGGAATCCCTACAAAAAAAACCCAAATTTCATTTTCAATTGACTGAGATTTTGGAATAAGTTCAGATTTCCTTGTATTTTCCTTTGAAGATTTAATCTAATAGAGATGTACCTTTGAGTTGGTCCTTCAATTTCAAGTTAAAAACATTATAGATGTACCTTTGAGCTGGTCCTTCAATTTCGAGTTCAAAACATTATATAGCAAATTCATGTAAAAAAATTGAGAATTGAAAAGTCTAGAAATTGAGAATTGAAAAATCTAGAAACATAGGCTTCAAATAATGATAAAAAATCGAAGAAACAAAAACAAACAAACATTTATTTGTTTCGCTAGCAACCAAGTAGTGGACCCCACATACCCCTGGAAGTTCATGTAGTGAAATGCGTCGAAATCAGAGGGAAGGAGTATTAATTTGAAGTAAAAGCGAAGAGGTAATGTAGTACTTAATCTTAATCTTGCAAATGGGTAATAGGTTTTGCAATCCCCAAACATGAATACGTTCTCCAAGTGAATATGGACTTGGGGCTCTAAGCGACGAATACTTAACCTTGAGGTTTGTTCGAATGTTAAATTTCAAGCACCAAAAGGGAAAGGAGTTTTGGGATAGGAAATAACAAAGGTTTGAAATCAAGTTTCTAAGCACCAAAAGGGGAAGAGATTTCCGAATAGGAAATAAAAAGGCTTGAAATCAACTTTCAAATGGTGTTAAGGGACCCTTGACCTACTCGCTTTTCATCCAAATGTGGCATAAGGCTTAAATGAAAATTTTGCTCTAAAAGAAGAAAGAAAGCGTTTAACTTCATGAGAAATTTTCCTTTCACAGGGGAAGGGAAGCGTTTAACTTCATGAAATTTACTTTCATTCAAGATTAAAAAGGAAAAAAAATTAAGGACA
>ML783000.1:907493-919469 GCA_009831015.1 Picea engelmannii
GGTTTTCTCCCTTTATGGGTTTCCTCGTGAAAATCTGTCTCTGTGTGTATTTTATGTGTGACTGATGATCTTTACTCTTACTATCCATATGTTGTATGTTGCTTGATGACTCATGAAGAAATATTAATAATTGTTAAGAAGGTTTAAAATTGTTTAAGCTTATATACAACTGATTCACCCCCCCCCCTCTCAGTTGTATTAGTATTTCCAACAAGCCTATGTTGATATGGGTGTGTTGTGGGGTCAACACCTTGATAGAGCACCACTTGTTTTCCAGCTAATATATTTGAAGCATATGTTCATGTTGATGAGTGTGCAAGAATTTGTAATATGCAATATCGATGACGGGACAAAATAGGAAAGCGCAGTAGCTTTAGCAGAATAACTACCAAGACGTAAAGCTTCTAGTTAAATTGAGAAAGCAATATTTAGAAAAAAGAAATATATAGCATGGTTTTAATAGTGGAAATAACAAAAGTAAACTAAAAATCTCTTTGATATCATTACAAATAACAACAGAAATAAGTGCACATGCGCACAGGAAAGTTTTGAACATTAAATAAAAATGGCCATTTTTAACATTATTCACGAGCTGTAATATTACTGTTGCCATAATCTGTCAATCCCAAGACAAGAAAGACAAGAGGCAGTGCCTTCCTATAACCATTTCACCTTGCTTCAAGTAGCCCCAATTGTAACGGCCTTGATGTTTAACCTTAAACAGGGTTTGATCAGTCATCATATGCTGCTGACTGAATAAAATTATGACTTACTACAATAATTAAACTCTCTAAATAATAGCAACCAAACAGAATGAATGTTTAATATGAAAGATATTGAATAAACCCTATTGTCATAACCGAACCCCTCACAGAACAAGAAGCTTTCCAAAATATCCTGATCACAAATCTGTGATTCTCGTTAATGCAACATATTAAGGAATATGACAAAAATAATGTACAACATCATAAAGCTTCCATAATATAGAGATTACATCACTCTAGTGAAAGCAAAATACAACAGAAATTACAAAAATGATAGGCATCCAATGCATATTTTTATCTTTGTCGATAATCACGGTCAAATTTGTTTGAAAACTCCTCATAAAGCATCCTTACTATGGCATCCACTCATGCATCCACAGAACGGAGAAGAAACCATTGAGAGAAAAGAGATAAAAATGGGACATTTCAATATTTGAAACATGTTTCATGGGCCAATAGAGCAACCTGTAAGAGAACACCTGGTAAATATTTGACACTTCAATTCCTTTGAAACCTGACCATCCTAAGAGCATATATTGCAGCAGATCACACCTAATGAATAAAACGAGGAAGCAATTTCAGACAAAAGATGTCTCTCCATATAAAATAAAAAACAACGGGAAAAAATAAAATCTTGTATACTCGGAAAAATTAAGAACTCACGCACACCTTTCCTGTGGCAGTCATGATGTTCACTGCCTCTAGAAAGCATCTCTTTGAGAACTTCCCCTGTTCATGAGGTTATTTGGTTAATTTTATAACATGCCTGCACAGTGAGCACGACTGACAATTTTATGCAGGGATTCAGACAAAAGTTGCAACTTGCAATAGTCACAACCGTGATTATGAGAAAACACCTTTTCTTCTGAAGGCCTTTGTCAAGTCAACAAATAAGACAAGCATATATGGACAGAAGTAATGAGGGGTGTCTGACAACAAACTTGGATTTGTACATTTGAATCCACTTCTCTCTTTGGATCCGGCCTCACATCTGCATGCATAATGCTGCCAGTGCCAATCCTCTGTAACTTTAAATTTATCCAAGCCAAGATATAAGACACATAAAATGAAATGAAATAAAATTAAATTATACTAATGTCCTGACCAAGGCAGTAAATGAATCAACATATATGGCACAAACAGAGAGGGAATGACTAAAGCAACTCCCAATCCTAATACATATCAGCTAATCAAAAAAGTTGAGAGAATAAATTAAGAGCATGTCATTGAGCCAAAATTTCTGCTTGTGTATGTGGACTACTTTCACAAAACCAACTACGTTGGTAGTTGGTTGTAAAACTCAGTCTCCTATCTGAAGAAGTTCCCGTACAAATCTATAGATAGGTGAAAAAAAGCTGTACAGGCACTATTGCTGACATTTGAGCACAACATACAAGGCCTCTTATGTTCATCATAACAGTGAAGTCACCTGAAGCCTGGTGGAGGATATCTATGGCAGTAGCATCCCTCGTGGTAGGGAAAGAGCCAGGGATGAGCTCTCCATGTGGGGTCCTTTGAAGAAGTATGAAAATATGAATATTTGACAAACTGTTGCAAAATTTCAACTGTAGAGAATATTTAACAATTATTACTGTCTGGTAACAGTATATTTTCTTTTGATCCTTCTACAGTGCTTGTTGAGCAGGAATCTTCAACAGGAACTTCATATGTACTGTGTATTAAACCCTTGCCTTTCCAACCAAGTTCACTTAAAATGCACTCTTCCTCTTTTTCCATCTCTTTTTCAGCCTCCTCACTTAGTTCATGATCATATCCCAACAGGTGCAGGAGCCCATGTACCTGGGATGGTGCCACTTCAAAAGTAAGATTAAAAAGGCATTTGAAAAACAATCAGACCTAAGGGGAGATGCAAAATATATAGGCACACACCATCCAAGGACCAATTCTATTAAAATTGAAACAAATTTACCATAAGGATGCGTATCTCATCCAGGAGTGTCTGGCCTCTTTCCTCAGCTTGCCTAGCAGCTGTCTCTATAGAAATTACAATGTCTCCCAGCATAAGCTGCATGCCACAACTTTCATAAGAATGCCATGATGATTAAGAGCCTACAACTATCACACACTATTTTGCATTACGAACCAAAGCCTTACTTTTGCAATTTGAAACCCGGGAATATGTTGGGACATTGAGAGAACATCTGTTGCTGCATCTTTATCACGCCATTCTTTGTTTAGCTTCTGGATAAAATTATCATTACATAGCAATATTGATAGCTCCACATTATCAAACGAACATACATTATCTATGGACGTGTCTCTCGTTGCAGAACTTGAATCTTTTAACCGATCCAATGCCAACTCTGTTGCCCTAGGAGCATCCACACAAAGATTTTCTGCTATATTCTGTAAGGCAAGCAAAAGAAAACAGAGAGCCTCAGAGTTACAGTTACAACATCATTCCCAGGACTTAACTACAGCATAAACTCTTTAAGATTCGGTGTAAGATCAAAGGATGAATGTTTTCCTGGCGAAACTGTTTTTGGAACAAATAATTCTTTGCTTTGCAAAATTACAACAATCTCCAACTAGATATTTCTTACTATAACATGACAAATGAAAACAATACACAATAGATATATAGTACCTAATATTATCACAAAATCTAGCACTTGTGCAAAGCCTTCACAAGGTGCTTGACTAGAATAACATATGGAAGCAATGTTATCAGAACCAGAAACCGGACCAAACCGGTCGACCCTGTTACCCCCCCAATCAAGGGGTAACTAAGGAGATGATGTCTAGAGGCCCGCAGGTAGCAAACATGGAGTACCGAGAGCCTGATGCATAGCACACCCCACAAAGCCCCTCCATTTGACCACAGTTCACCGTCATCGTCATTTCCGCAGAGCAGCATCCACTACACCAGCTTGGCTCCAAGAAGACAGCAGGTCTTGCTTCATGAGGTAACAAGTTCGGTCTCATGGTAAGTGTCACTTTAGTATTTGAAGCATTTGAACATGTCGCAAAGAATCCTTTCTTGATTATAGTACATCTACTTGGAAATTATACCTTTTGCCTTATTTCACCTTGGTGGTTTACATGGTTTCCTAGTAAGCAGGTCACCCTCGGGAAAGGGGTTGCTACTAGGGGGTTTTTTGAAAGATCATCGTACCGTTCCTCACCCATACTTACCACTTTCCACACTTCTTCCCCTCTGTTTGCTCATCTTTTGGGTTTTTGGGTGAATTGACCCCAAGAAGGGCTTGAACCTCATTTCATGGGAAGAAGGGGCTAAAGGCCCAAAGGTGTTGTAGCTGGCAAAAGTTAAAAGCCAATGAATTATCCCTCTAGATGCTCACCCTATGGTCCTGAGAGCAATGAAACGCTTCTCCAAAAAAATCAAAGACCATTTGCGGTGTCTTTTAATTTCCAGTGCATATGGCACTATATATATTCCTAACTTCAAAGAGGCATTGCGGTGCTCTTTAATTTCCATTGCACATAGCACTTAATGTTCAAACCACAATAAATTAAAGGCAAGGGCTTGGAAAGGTTGCATTGCAAACAAGGGATGCAGCACACCCTCCACAAAGGCACCCATAAATGAGACAATACGAACCCTTGATATGTCAACAACCCCATGCCCAGAAGTCGTCCCCAACCCACCTCATACTCATTAAATGATCTAGATAGGGTCTTCTTGGGAAACATTCCTTGACTTGGGGATTGGCTTACCCAATAGGGCACCATGACACCCCTCCCATACCTAAATTTGGCAAAACTTATAAGGTTTTTGAGCGCATTTGTTTGATTTGAAAATGGGGGATTTGATGCACATGTTTGGGTGGTTCTTGTATTAGAAGTGGCTTACTTGGCATGATTCAAGTGACTTGTTGACCCTTGGAGGGAGTACTTGTTTGTCTTTGCAAGCCCTTGCCCACGGGATGGATGCTAGACCCCGCATGCGATGACCATTGATGATGAGCGTTGCACTTTGAGAGTGGAGGACGTTGCCTTTGGAGGCACCTTGGCATCACTAGAGGATGGGATTGCACCCTTCTCCACTTGGACGTTGGCCTTTGGAGGCCTAGGACGTCACCCCTTAGCCCTTGATGTCACCTTGGAGGGTTAGGGTTTGATGGATGAGATGGTTCCAGAGGTGGCTTGACAGGAGGAGACCATGGCAGGACACATGGCCTTTTGAAGCCCAACATCTCCCTCACCATGCTTGACGTTGCACTTAGAGAGCCTATGTCACCCTCTTAGGGCATGACGTCACCCTTCTAGGGTTTTATTTCATGTAAGGGGTCGGCCCTCTTATGTTTTGATGTTGACAATTTAAAGTGGACAAATAGATCAAGATGGCTCCATATAAATGAAGCCACTTGACATTTCATTTTATCATAACATTTTCTCACCATTTGTAAGAGAACAAGTCTGAAATTTTCACTATATTGGGGTTATTGGCTCTTTTCTCTCATGCGCTATCTCTTGGAGGTCAAGTGTGGATGCTTCTTTGCTGATTTTTAGATAGATTTTCTGCAATTAGGGTTTATTCTCATGCTATCTTGGTGAAGTAAGTGAAATTTCTGCAATTTTATCTTTGTGCTATCAAATGTTCATGGTAATTTCTCTTTTTCATGCTAGATGCCTTGCTTGGTGAAACCCTAGCAGAGGAGCATAAGTGCTTCCTCCTCTCACAAGGGTAATTTATCCAAAATTTATGAAGAAGTCCTAGCTAGGGTTAGACTCCTAAAGCCCTAAAGTGCTAGCACTTTAGGATTTTATCCCTAGACTCTTGATTGTGACCTAGTTGAAGTACATAAGAAGGGAGAAAAGGTTGCTAAGCCCAAAAGTGCTTGCACTCTAGCAATCCTTCTCCTCGAGGCTTAAACCCTAAGGCCCTAATGTGCTAGCACCTTAGAGTTTAAGCCCTACCTGTTAGTCTTTGATAGCTTCATCTCCAAACCTATTGCATTGCTGTTGTGAAGACTCCATAGCCTTCAAAGGCACTAATTTTTAAAGCTCTCTTATGGTGAAAGTGATCAACAAACTCTCTATTTTAAATCTCTCAAGCTTCCTACTAACTTTACTAACACTAACTTAAGCTAATTGACTAATAAACTGGCTGTTGTTGCAAAATTTTGCTACAGCCATCTTAACTTACTCTAATTTGTTGCATACATTGCTCTAATAGTGGCCTAACATACCTAGAAACTGCATCTAACAATTGGATAATTTTCTATTGAGTAAATGTTAAATTTTCATGGTCAATTGTTGCAATTCTAAAGTGTAATTTCTGTTGTCGTTACAATTTATCTACTGCTGTTGTACTACTGTTAACTGCTGCAATTTTATAACAGCCATCGCATCTTTCACTGTCTAGTGTCTTAAAGAGATCCTATTTGCATGTTTGTACTTGGAATTCATCATATATATGTTGCAAGTGTTCTTGTCCTGGGTGGGTATTTAAACCATCTTTTACCTCTTAATTCTCTATGACCTAGACCTTCACTTAGGTGTGTTGAGATTTGGGTACCTTGTAAAGTGCTCCCCTTGTGTTTGTGAGCTTCTAAACACACGAGGGAAGTACTTTGTACCTTGTACTATGTACTTTATGTCTAATTTCACTTTGACTAAGGAGATTTAAGTCAAAAGTGAAATTTGGTCATTTTAGCCTAAAGTGAATTAATTCACAAAGTGGGTGGATTAATAGACATAAAGTGAAACTATGGAAACTTAAGTAAAGTGGATTTTGGTTTGAGATTTAGATGAGTTGATCTCAACCATTGATTAGGGATGAGATGAGATGATCTCATCCGCCCAATATTTAGGTTTCCTTATGCATCCTAAATGAGGGCACAAGAGGCCAAGGAGAGGCCATTCACTCATTTGTTCACTCCAAGAGTTTCAGATAGAGCAAGAGTGATAAACCCCCACTTTGGCACCCTTTTTGTCCCATATATCCTATATACATATGTCTTTTGTCTTCCTTTTTATATTTCCCATGGACTTATCTCTATAAAGTCCTACCTTTATCAAAAGTATTACCACTGCCACATAATCATCTTAATTTCCTTTCATAGATTAGAATTAGAATGAGTTTTAGAAGATATTTGAATTATTATATGTGTGTGGTTTTCAATAACATTAATTCTGGCCATAGAATGCAAGGTTCCAGGTTCATTCTTTTGAAGATATACAAAGATATATATATTCAAGGCATTTTAAGAATATATATCTTCAAAGAAGATATATATTATATTCTCGGGAGAGAGTATTTTAAAAAGATATATCTAGTTGACAACGCAACATCCTATGTTCCATTTTGCATATATATATATCGGCATGTTATACATGTATATATATCATCTTGATCATCAGCTCAAGTGTCCGATACTAGTCAGTGTCGAGGATAAAATGAGCACGATAACACCTTGAACAAACAGCGGGCACTTGAACAAGTGGCAGGGCTGGTATTTATTATTCAGTTGAGCACCAAGGAATATAAACACAAGGCCACAGATAAGTAACCGTGGGCATTGAATGAGATGCTCAGCAACTTCACCTCCGAGCACATGATGAAATCCGAATGAGGAACAAGTATAACAGTTCAACAGATGGATCGGGGATTGGCGCAACTATTGGCTCATATATTAGATTGTTGGAGCAGAGCGAATCATTAGATATAGGCATCTAGTTTGTTTTAACTACTTTCCCAAAATTATAGGAAATTGGCGCTCTGTATTCAGAGTTGTTTTGAGCCATGTATTGTATATATTTATATGTTTGTGCTCACTTGAGCAGGGACGAATGGTGTGAAACGTATGAAGAACAGAACTGAGTAAAGTGTTGTTTCAGATTTCAAAGACTGCAATATATAATTTATGTTTTATGAGTGGTAATTACTTGTTGGTGATCTAGCCGAGTTAGAGCACAGGAATACTGTGAGCGTGGGCCCACTCACAGGTACAGTCCTGTACTATTTATTTTATGTTCATAATTATTTGTTGCTAAGTATATTCATGTATGATTATTAGCCTATGTCTTTTCTATGGTAGTGAAGTGTATGCTGAGGAATAGATGTATGCTGCATAATGGCCTCTGAAAATTGTTGAAGAATGACAGTTAATAATTATTAGAGCCAATATATCCCAACCATTGCTTATAATAGGATCCTTTGTCCATTCTAACATTTTATGTTGAATCTGGGTATACGTAGATCCTAGCCACTACAACAATTTTGATATTATTCACAGGATTATGAATGGGGACCGTTAAAATTGCTAAGTCTACTCTTGTTGTGTTAGTTTAGTAACAATTTATGAATACAATAGGTTTTAACTTTTAATATTTCTTTTTGGATAAGTATACACATCTGCTCCAGAACCACAGTACTTTTGAATCTCGCTAAGTGAACATTCAAGGGTCAAGCCTATGATATCTCAGAAAACTTAGTCTCGAGAGATACCACAACAAACCAAAAGGGTAAAGTATTGTGACTCATTTATTTCCTGTCCATAGTTTACATTTTGCTAGTTCTCTTTTCTGTGTAAACAGCACAGAGTGCCTCGTAAGTACACATTGAACCTCAAGTTGACATAATTGATGAATGAGCATGATACAATGCTAAACAATTAAGAGCTATATTTTTACCTCGTCATTTTGGCGCCGTTGTCAGGGACGCACTCCAGGAATTAGGACTTTAGTCTTAGGATCATTGTAGGAGCAATACCAGGCTGAAGGGAAACCCCTAGGGAGTTCACAACTACCCTCAGATATCCCTTGCCCAGGATATTGTGCTTAGCAACTATCACAGGATGCATGACTTGAGGCACTAAGAAACCTCGTGGACGTGGTGCAAGGACCACCCGTGACACTAATAAACATGCCAATAAAACTGGAGAAAAACAAGACCCTACAAAAACCCCTAGTACTCATCGTTACTCAAAAGTAGCATCCAACAATCTGGAAGAGCCACCCGAAATAGACTCTACCGTTGGGTTAGTCATAGAACCTCGTTCCTTTGAATCTCCCCAAAACCAAGACCATCCCATTGAAGGATCCGAATCATAAGAACATAGTAACCCTATTGAAGAGCCAGAAAACTCTCGCCTCTGAAGAATCCTTGTGGGGAGAAAGACTTTTAAACATGGGAGAAGAAATGGAAACATCGAAGAAGAAAGAACCAATCACATTTGAATTTCCTATTCAGGAGTCTAAGGGCATACTTCAAATGAAAAACATTCCACCCTCTGCTTTACCGAATTTCCGTGGATTGCCTAGCGAGGACCCTGACACCTTCCTCTTTGAATTTGATGTCGTTTGTTGAAGCTATGACTATTATTTTGATGCCCATAAACTTAAATTGTTTCCCGCCACCTTGAAAGAAGCAGCTCTTAGTTGGTTCATGGGACTCGGAGGAAATTCTATCAGAACCTGGGACGAAATGAAGCAAAGATTTCTCAAGAAGTACCAGAATTATTGCAAAGTAAGGGATATACGAGAATAAATTTTTAGAATGACATAGAGGGAGGAAGAAACCCTCGAAGATTATGTAGAGAGATTTCAATACAACTTACAAAGGACTAAGCAAAACACACTTGATCCCGAAACATTACGTATTATCTTCCTAAGAGGAATCAAGGATGATTGTATGGATGCATTAAATCTCATGGGGGTCGGGGATATCTCCCAGATGACCTATGACGATATCTGTGAACTGTGTAAACGTTATTCACGAGGTATTACTAAGTCTGGGAAAGGCCCTCGCGATCTAGTCTCTAGGGTCACAAAGTCGTCAGGAGGAGTTGTTACCATAACCGAAATAGGAAACATTTTGGACAACTTTAAAACCGATATCCTTAGTTCACTTAGCTCCCAATTGGATACCTTCCAAGCAAAGAAAAAGAAAGAAGAAGTCGACCTAGCGTTAGCTGTCTTCTATTCTAGATGTCGAAAAAAACACCCACTAAGGGAGTGTCCTCTAGATAACATAGAAATATGTGGTATCTAAGAACAAAATCACAATACTAAGAGTTGCCCTTCCCTGCCTGAACTAAAAGAAGTCTACCAAGGGGCCACTGGGAAGACGGAACAAATCTGTTTTATGGCACAAAAGCGACCATGGCCGCCCAAGGCACCAGGCATGACACAAGAGCAATCCCAATTTCCTCCATACTATACTCAATATCAATATCCGCAGCAAAATTGGTATGCTTCCATGCCTTGGCAACAATGGCAACCCCAAATGCAGAACCACCCTTGGCAACAAGGCTGGAGAGGGCCTAATCTTCAACAGTCCACTCCCCAAACACACCCTCCAATTCAACATCAACAACAACTACAATTACCATCCAACCAACCTCCTCCACGACCTACGCAATTACCGGCCCAACCAATACCAAATCCAAATAATAAAGTAGTTCAGCCCGCCTGCAACGTTGAACTACCCTTCTTTCCCACATACGTCATTTCTCCTACGGAATTTCAAAACATACATCTATGGTCGGGAAGAGTGGTTCAGAATCAAACCTCACCCATCATTCAAGAACAAGACGATGAGGAAAATCCTCCCAAGTTAGAAAACCAGGACGCTAATCCCTCCAAGGAAAAACAAAAAATTCCTCAAAAAAACTCCGATGAGCAAGAATTACTCTCAGAACCACCTTATCCGAAAAGGTTAAATACAGAAAAGTCCCCCATACAACCAGAATTTGACCCTTTAGAAGAACTTCGAAACGTGTGTAAAAATTCCTCTGTTCCAAGCTATCAAGGATGTTCCGATCTATGTTAAGGCTGTTTGAGAACTCTGCCTAAAGAAACCAAGAAGGAAGAAGAAAGACCCAGAAACTATTCATGTCATAAGGAAGCTAGCCGATCTAATGCTAGGGAAAGTATTTATGGCCAAATACATGGATCCAGGAAGTGCAGTGGTCAAAGTCAACATTAATAACATTTCCATTGTGCATACTTTGGTGGACTTAGGAGCAGCCATAATGTAATGACCAAAGAAACCATGGAGAAACTTCAGCTGCATGGTCTTCGACCTACCCCTACAGTCCTTCAACTAGCAGATAGATCCATAGTAAAACCTGAGGGGATGTTGGAAGATGTAATTGTTTCTGTAGACTCATGGGAATACCCATCCAACTTTATGGTCCTGCAACCAAAGGCCAACCTAGGGGGATACCCATTGATTCTAGGGAGACCCTGGTTGGCCACTACTGACACATATATCGACTGCAGATCAGGTAATATGACCATCTCCCACGGGAACTCAACTAAGAAGCTAACCATCTATCCTCCTACTAAACCTTCCCCTAACCTAGAGAATTCCCCCTGGGTCGAGGATAGTGATGAGGAACCCGCACAACCTTTGTTAACACTTGACCAAGCATCAACATTTAAACAAGCTACTGAAGATGATTTTATTTGTGCATATTTAGCACATCCTCATATAGCCAGCCACCCAACTCTGGAGCATATCCTTGGGGAGAAGTTCCAGGAAGTCTATTCGCCAATTGAACCAACACAATTACTAGATGAATTGGTTCCTGTATATGCTACCCCTGAAGACCAAAGCTTAGCTGTTGAAATCCATCTTGGGAAAACTTTGAATATCAATGCTAAGCTAGATTCTTCTCAACAAAAGCAACTCATTGAAATACTAAGAAAGCATAGTTCTGCCTTCGCTTGGGACTATACTGACATGAAAGGGATCCACCCTAATCTATGTACCCATCACATTTATGATTTATCTTAAGGAGGATTCCCGACCTATTCGACAACCTCAACGGAGGATGAATCTTGCTCTAAAGGATATAGTCAAGGGGGAGCTCTAGAAGCTCCTTGACGTAAATTTCATTTTCCCAATCTCCGACAGTAAATGGGTTTCGCCCTTGGTTATTGTGCCAAAGAAGAATGGAAAGTGGCGTATTTGTGTGGACTACAGCAAGCTAAATAAGGCCACTTTGAAAGATTACTTCCCATTACCATTCATTGATCAAGTCTTGGATACCTTGGCGGGGAAAAATTATTTCTCTTTTCTTGACGGGTTTAGTGGTTATAATCAGATACAGATCACCCCTACAGATCAAGAGAAAACCATTTTTACATGCCCATTTTCACGATCCATATTTAAGGATCCAATCTCACTTGAAGAGATCTAAAGACTCTTAAAAGAGCACTTGTAACCGTGGTAATAAAAGCAGTGAGCCAAGGGAGGCTTCACTTTGCTTTTCCCCTG
>ML783000.1:930789-941118 GCA_009831015.1 Picea engelmannii
GCCATTTTGATATATTCATGAGCATACTTTGGATATTTTGTCTCTAATTGTCTCTAATGCTTTGGAAACATGATTTAAAATCTTAAAAATATATTTTTTCGTTAAAATTTAAATATTTTATGTATTTTTTAAAAAAACTGGTTGGACCGGTTTATTACCGGTTCCGGTTCCGGTTCAGGTTAGACCCTCGACCGGTTCCGGTACCGGTTTCGGTTTTTAAAACCTTGGTCCTACCTTTATCAAAGATATTACCACTGCCACATAATCATCTTAATTTCCTTTCATAGATTAGAATTAAAATGAGTTTTAGAAAATATTTGAATTATTATATGTGTGTGGTTTTCAATAACATTAATTTTGGCCATAGAGTGCAAGGTTCCAGGTTCATTCTTTTGAAGATATACAAAGATATATATATTCAAGGCATTTTAAGAATATATATCTTCAAGGCATTTTAGGAAGATATATATTATATTCTCAGGAAAGAGTATCTTAAGAAGATATATCCAGTTGACAACGCAACATCCTATGTTCCAATTTGCATATATATATATATATCAGCATGTTATACATGTATATATATCAACTTGATCATCAGCTCAAGTGTCTAATACTAGTCAGCACTGAGGATAAAATCAGCACAATAACACCTTGAATGAACAGTTAGCACTTGAACAAGTGGCAGGGACGGTATTTATTATTTAGTTCAGTGCCAAGGAATATTAACACAAGGCCACATATAAGTAAACGTGGGCATTGAATGAGATGCTCAGCATCTTCATCTTCGAGCACATGATGAAATCCGAATGAGGAACAAGTATAACAGTTCAACAGATTCATCGGGGATTGGAGCAACTACTGGCTCGTATATCAGATTGTTGGAGGAGAGCAAATCATTAAATATAGGCATCTAGTTTGTTTTAACTACTTTCCCAAAATTATAGGAAATTGGCGCTTTGTATTCAAAGTTGTTTTGAGCCATGTATTGTATATATATATATGTGTGCTCACTTGAGCAGGGACAAATGGTGTGAAACGTATGAAGAACGGAACTCAGTAACGTGTTGTTTCAGATTCAGAGATTGCAATATATAATTTATGTTTTATGAGTGGTAATTTCTTGTTGGTGATCTAGTCAAGTTAGAGTACAGGAATACTGTGAGTATGGGCCCACTCACAGGTACAGTCCTATACCATTTATTTTATGTTCATAATTATTTGTTGCTAAGTATATTCATGTATGATTATTAGCCTATGTCTTTTCTATGGTAGTGAAGTGTATGCTGAGGGATAGATGTATGCTGCATAATGGCCCCTGAAAATTGTTGAAGAATGACAGTTAATAATTATTAGAGCCAATATATCCCACCCATTGCTTATAATACGATCCTTTGTCCATTCTAACATTTTATGTTGAATCTACGTATACGTAGATCCTAGCCACTACAATAATTTTGATATCATTCACAGGATTATGAATGGGGACCGTTAAAATTGCTAAGCCTACTCTTGTTGTGTTAGTTTAGTAATAATTTATGAATTCAATAGGTTTTAATATTTCTTTTTGGATAAGTATACACATCTGCTCCAGAACCACGGTACTTTTGAATCTCGCTAAGTGAACATTCAAGGGTCAAGCCTATGATATCTCAGAAAACTTAATCCCGAGAGATACCACAACAAAGCAAAAGGTTAAAGTATTGTGACTCATTTCTTTCCTATCCATAGTTTACATTTTGCTAGTTCTCTTTTCTATGTAAACAGCACAGAGTGCCTCGTAAGTACACATTGAACCTCGGGTTGACATAATTAATGAATGAGCGTAATAAAATGATAAACAATTAAGAGTTATATTTTTACCTCGTCAAAGAGGATGAGATTTCAGGCATTGGGAGAGGAAAGTTTTGGGCACCTCCTTGCATGGAGATAGCTAGCATGCTTAGTGCCCAGTTTATTTAGTGGGGAGCTTCTACATCTGAGGAGGGCGCACTTGAGGAGGAGGGTGCATCAACAGTGGGGAGGTCTTAGAGTTGTCAGATTGCAGTGAAGTATGTTTCAGAGGGAGGCTACTCATCAATATCAGAGTAATGTGGAAGGGTTTCTAGATCAGAGCTTCCAGTTGGCATCTGGCTACATTTTAGTGGTCTTGGCAGCATTTCTGAGGGGCGCACCATCCTAGGGCACTCTTCTTTCTTTTGGACTTGTGTTTCAGCTTGGATCAAGTTGTTATTGTATCAGGTTCATCTATATTTTGTACTTTTTGTATTCCACCATCTATTCTCCTCATATATAGACATATATTCCAAACTGGTTTTCCCCGAGGGGGTTTTATCTAGGGTCATGTTGACCAAAAATACCTGTGTACAATTTCATGTGTGTTAGTGTAGAACTGCTTTATTTTCGGCTGTAAAGATCTCTAGATGTGTTACATTTATTTTAGTATGCATGTGTTAACCTTTGGTGACTAAAACTACATGCTAGAGCACCTAAAATTGAGAATGTAACCGTAACAAATCAGCAAGAAGTTCTTGAACTGTTGGCTGTCCTAAAACAGCAGCAAAGCCTTCATTGACAGTTGAAACTTAGAGCTAACTTGAGGTCAAAGACAGACCTAGTTGGCAGCTTGATAGGACCTGGAAAATCTTCATGGTATCAGAGCTAAGGTGGCTGATTTTTGAGTTGTTTGGACAGCATATGAGTGGGCTGTTATATACATCTTGTCAGATTTTGTGGACAACCATTGACAGAGTTTAGTGGTTGCTTGTGCATAGAATTTTGTAGAAGATTGTAGAACAGTTTGTGCACAGTTTGGACAGCTTCGTTTCACACCTGCGAGGATAGGAGTGAGGTTGTGTTTCACGACCTCTTTTCACACCTATATTGCTAGGAGTGAGGTCGGAGTTCGCTTGCCTCTTTTCACACCTGCATTGACAGGAGTAAGGCAGCGTTCCTTTGCAGTTTGAGCATCAGTTGGAGTGCAATTTGGCAGACATGTCAGTATCTCAGATGCGTGTGGAGGACAAGCTAGCTGGGGCTAGCAATTGGTCGCCTTGGAAGGCGAGGATAGTCTTTGTCTTAGAGGACCTCGAACTATGGGACAGAGTTGAGGCGCATGTTTCTGTTATTCCTGTTACTGCTCCCATCTTGGTGGAAGAGTTCAGGAAGAGGAACAACAAGGCAAAGAGGACCATTTGTGATGCAGTGCGGGATCATATCATTCCCCACTTGACTGGGAAGACTTATGCATATGAGATGTGGACATCTCTATGCAAGTTGTATGAGAGCTCTAATGAGAACCGGAAGTTGGTTCTTCATGATCGACTGAGGGGCATTCGCATGCTCGAGGATGATTCGGTTACTTCTTTCCTTGGTAGATACACCTAGATTAGAGATGAGCTTGGAGCCGTCGGAGAGGTGGTGAACCCCAACTCTATGGTGAGGACAGCTTTGAATGGCTTTACCAAACCTTGGGGTCCATTCGTTCGCGGTATTGTTTCCAGGGAGGTCATGCCCACATGGGAGAGGATGTGGGATGACTTCGTTCAGGAGGAGACTAGACTTGTGGCAAAAGCTTCTGGACAGCATCAGCAACAGACAGTGTCGGGTGATGAGGATCTTGCTCTTTGGACAAAGGGCAAGAAGAAGATCGGTAGGGGAAGTCGACCGGGTCCCAAGTTTGGGGCCCCACCACGGGGAGGAGAGAGCAGCAATGGGATGAAGAGAGTCATGATCACAGTGAGATGCTTTGCTTGTGGAGAGATGGGTCACTATGTAGGACAGTGTCCCAAGAAGAAGAAGAAGAAGCAAGATGTGTCAGCAGCGATAGCAGAGGAGATAGAGTTCAATGAGCAGTTTGCGAGAGAGTGTGCATTCGTAACTACTTTGTCTTCTATTACACCATCCAACATTAGATGGGGAGACGGAGTTGAGGAGGACCGACTGACTCATAGCAGTGATTCAGAGGGAGATCAAACTCAGTTTCCCAGGCCACCATCAGAGTGGGTGACTGGTCCACCCATGATAGCTTCAGTTTCAGAGTTGTCGAGCAAACAGAGAGTTGGTGCTACAGCTTCAGAGCATCCGAGATTGATGAGGAGGAGCAACAGGGCACCACGGAGACTTGAGCCTCACTTGGCTACAGAGACGAAAAGATCAGGTTCTGGATCCACTTCAGGGGGAAGCTACTTGGCGAGAGGCCAAGTTGATGATCCTAGTGAGATGTCGAGATCCTGGTACTCTTGGTGAGATACCAAGAGGGGGAGACTTTTGGTGAGATGCCAAGAGAGTGATTCTTGGTGAGATGCCAAGAGTAGTGATCGTTGGCAAGATGCCAGGAGGTAGAAATCCTTAGTGGGAGACCAAGGTGGAGATCTTTGGTGTGATGCCAAGATCTAGGTGATCTTGGATAGGTGGAGACACTTCCATCTATAGATCACGCAGATTGAGCAGATCTGTGTCAACTACTTTCAGTGATCAAGATACAGCGATACTCACCGAGTATATGCCAGGAGGCAACCATGTCCACAATAGGGATGATATTGGTGATGACGGGTACTTTCCTCGGTAAGAGGGAGTGTTGAGATTTGGGTACCTTGGAAAGTGGTCCCCTTGTGTTTGTGAACTTCTAAACACATGAGGGAAGTACTTTGTACCTTTACTATGTACTTTATGTCTAATTTCACTTTGACTTGGGAGATTTAAGTCAAAAGTGAAATTTGGTCATTTTAGCCTAAAGTGACAATTAATTCACAAAGTGGGTCAATTAATAGACATAAAGTGAAACTATGGAAACTTAAGTAAAGTGGGTTTTGGTTTGAGATTTAGATAAGTTGATCTCAACCATTGATTAGGGATGAGATGAGATGATCTCATCCACCCAATATTTAGGTTTCCTTATGCATCCTAAAGGAGGGCGCAAGAGGCCAAGGGGAGGCCATTCACTCATTTGTTCACTCCAAGAGTTTGAGAGAGAGCAAGAGGATGAGGTTTCAGACATTGGGAGAGGAACACTTGGGCGCCTCCTTGCATGGAGATAGCCAGCACGCTTAGTGCCTAGTTTATTTAGTGGGGAGCTTCTACATCTGAGGAGGGCGCACTTGAGGAGGAGGGCACATCCGCAGTGGGGAAGTCTTAGAGATGTCAGATTGCAGTGAGGTCTGTTTCAGAGGGAGGCTACTCATCAGTATCAGAGTATTGTAGAGGGGTTTCTAGATCAGAGCTTCCAGTTGGCATCTGGCCTCATTTCAGTGGTCTTGGCAACATTTATGAGGGGCGCACCATCCTAGGGCGCTCTTCCTTCTTTTGGACTTGTGTTTCAGCTTGGATCAAGTTACTATTGTATCAAGTTCATCTATATTTTGTACTTGTATTCCACCATGTATTTTCCTCATATATAGACATATATTCCAAACTGGTTTTCCCTGGGCGGTTTTATCCAGGGTCATGTTGACCAAAAATACCTATGTAAAATTTCATGTGTGTTAGAGTGTAGCTCTACTTTAATTTCAGCTGTAAATATCTCTAGGTGTGTTACATTTATTTTAGTATGCATGTGCTAACCCTTGGTGACTAAAACTACATGCTAGAGCACCTAAAATTGAGAATGTAACCGTAACAAATCAGCAAGAATTTCTTGAACTATTGGTTGTCCTAAAACAGTATCAAAACCTTCATTGACAGTTGAAACTTAGAGCCAACTTGAGGTCAAAGACAGACCTAGTTGGCAGCTTGATAGGACCTGGAAAATCTTCAAGGTGATAAAGAGAGGGACTAGTAGGCTTGGCTAATAAACTTGCTTCTTTGATCGCTTGAGGTCACCAGGGAAGCCTCCCCTATGGTGGACCTCCTCCATCACTAAAACGAGGGGATTTCTTACTAAGGTGACAGTGGTAGGATTTCCTATAGTTACGCAAATTTGGAGACTTGCTTTGGGGCTTTGGGGCTTTGGGGCTTTGGCACAAGTACAAATCCTGCAATAACATTTTGGCGTTGTTGTCTTAGAGGATTGAGTCATTCTCCTCAACGACATATCTTTGGCAAGCTTTCTCCCAAAGCCCTTATCTCTCAAAGTTTGCCTGGCGACTCCACTGAGGGTCGTTCCCTCACCTTCCTTCGATGATCCTAGAGGGGTCATCTGGCAACTCCACTAATATATTCCCACGTGTCATATTGCTCTCAACTTTGTATACTCTCGAGGGATGGAACCATGGCACCATCGGATGACCATGAAAGATATCCTTCTATTGATTTCGAAAACATTCCTGGATACCAAAGTAAGTTTGATATTTGGTAGGAAGACCATCCAATGTTCGAGGGTTATGTCGTTATTCATATTGTAGAGTTCCTTGAGTACCTATGGGAGACAATGAGGACATACAAATAAAGTTATTTATAAATTGTCTGCCCTTGGAAGTGCGAAATTGGGTCAAGGATTGTTGCAAGCCAAAGGGAATATCTTCACTCATACATCTCATAACAGATTTATTGAGTATTGGCACCCAAATTATCAGCCATAAGAAGGTGCACCATGCTCAAAACCAAGAACCCAAGGAAGAGATTTGTGAAGATCCTCCTCATGAAGACTAAGCGTCGGTATTTGCTCCTCCATTTGATGAAGTCATCCAAGCTTCCATTCCTCCTGCACAAGAAGAAGAGAATGTGGTGAGTTATTTCCCTTTCCAAATTCTTGATAATGCTTTATTTCATGACTCAGAAAATGAAGAAGTGTTAGAGGAACCCTTGGATGCACTAGATGCTTCATGTGATGATAAGGGTGATGATCTGATTGATAGTCTTGATGAGGTTATACAAGTTGGGAGACGTAAATCGGATGTGATTGGTCATGATGGAGATCCCATTTACAACATTGAAGGTCATTTTCAATTGTTGCCCTTAGAACAACCATATGTGATTACGAAAGACTCAGATGATTGGAAATAGGAAGATGACATGACTACAGATTTGTTCCAACCACCCAAGAATGACTTAATGTAGTATTCTCATAATGATTTTCGATCATATCCTAAGGGGTTTGATACATATTCTTTTGAGCACTTGGATTTATCCTACGAAGAGTATTTTCAACTACCTGTGTGCTCTAACCTTGATGAAGATGAGGTCATGATTTGCCCGGAGCACGATTCTTGTGATGAGACTTTCCAGCCTCCTTCTTTTTCTTTATCTCGCTATGTCACTAAGAATGCATCTAGGAAACATGTTCCTTGTCCCAAGTTGTCTCCAGGGCAAAAAACAATTTTAGAGTTCAAGGGTAGGTTGGATGCCTTAAGAAGAAATTTAACGACCCGTTCTTTCAGCCTCCCCTCGAGGAATTGTCAATCGTCATTTAGATTATTTTTCATCCTGTCTCAAGTCTTGGGGAGCGATGAGATCTAGGGTAGTCAGATTTCAAGGTCTCTGAGTCAACCTCATGAGTCTTCATCTTATCACAACCCTATTCAAAGGTGGAATGAGCATTCTTGTGGAAATGTGACTCGGCGTAATTTTGTCCCTCCCTCCCACCTCCATGAATTAGATTTCATGATTAGATGTGATATAGGGTCTATTCCAACTCATGGTCTTTTGGTGCATGACTTATGCTTGTTTTGGTTTATGATGAAGCACAAAGGTAGACATTCTGACGCAATGTTGGGATGGTTTCATTGGTTATATGATTATACCTAATATTTTGACTAACATGGATTAGAATAGGTAGGATAGGCATTTGCATCCTGCATTGCATTGTATATATGTAGCATATCATGCTTGTATAGTTGCACTTTGCTTAGATTTGCATGCATATTTTTTATTTACATTATTGTCTTTTTTGCATCCTTGCATCTTGTTATGTTACATTCATATGACTTGCATGCTCATATTGATATGTTAGAAAAAAATATCGGAAATTTTTCTTTTCAAGTTTTGCTTTAGATTTTTAACATTTTTGTTATATGAACAAGGGGTGAGTTACAACACTCCTCATATTTCAACAATTTGCTTGAGTTGTGCAGGCACCAGTCATACCAGGAGATGTCGAGGTTCTCATGCGCTCTGCGGTGAGCACATGTCCTCATGTAGGAGCCAGATGTTACCCCCCCCGGTCTAGGGGTAACTAAGCAGATGATGTCTCGAGGCCCACAGGTAGCAGACATGGAGTATTGAGAGCGTGATGCATAGCACTGCCCGCAAAGCCCCTCCATTTTACCACAGTTCACCATCATCATCATTTTAGCAGAGCGGCATCCACTACACCAGCTTAGCTCCAAGAAGGCAATAGATCTTGCTTCATAAGGTAACAAGTTTGGTCTCATCGTAAGTGTCACTTTAGTGTTTGAAGCATTTGAACATGTTGCAAAGAATCATTTTTTTATTATGGAACATCTACTTGGAAATTATACCTTTTGCCTTATTTCACCTTGGTGGTTGACATGGTTTCCTAGTAAGCAGGTCACCCTCGGGAAAGGGATTTCTATTTGGGGGTTCCTTGAAGGATCATCGTATTGATGAGCCACAAAATTACCATCATTTGACATCCTCTTTTCCTTCTTTTTAACCACTTATCATTTACCTATAACCCTGTTTTATCCATTTTAATTCTTATACGCGGGATTTAGGCTTGAGGTGATTTTCCAATTGCATTTCTTAATATTTAATTGGATTTCTGATTAACATTAGGGGAAGGAGCGTGTTTTGTATTTACTTTTGAAGTGACAATTCATGTGTGAACAAGTTGTTACAGGGTTTTTCTTTCAAGGTCTATATATTCTTCAAATCAAGGTCATTGCACATGCATCACCACAAATTTAGAGTCATTAGTAGTTGATACAAGTGCAAGGTTCTCATGTGTTCAAATCTGCTACATAATCAAACTTGTAGCAGCCTGCTACATAATCAGACCTATGGTAGTCTGCTACAGAATCAAGCCTGTAGCAGTTTGCTACAAAATCAGGCCTATAGTAGCCTAGAAGATATATCAGATTTGACATGGTTCCAATATAACTCAGCATTAAATATATTTAAGTATTTGAGCATGATAGTAATTCAGCAAGGTTCCAGCATTTGATTTTAAGTGCATAATTCCGGCACTTAATATATATCAGCACTTAAATATATCAGCTCCAGTGTTATTATATAGTAGCAATTAAATATATCAACTCCAACGCTATATATCAGCAGGACTTCAGCATTTGCCCAATTTAATACTCAGCATCTTAATACCTTCAGCAAGGCACAAGGACATAACAGAAATGGAGGAAATTAATCCAGCATCTTTACCAATGAGCACATGGAATTCTAAATATAGACAAGGATACACTTGCACGTGCAATCAACAGTTATAACTAGATGTAGTCTCCACTAAATACTTAACCGAAAAGATTCTGGAAGCATCCCGTAGACTTAGGAAAGGAATCAACGTTTTATTGGTCAATTGAAGGGATCGTACGATTGAGCCAATCAATGGGCATGAGCATAAAGTCTGTTATAAACTATTTCAGTTTTTGTTTAAACTATTTGCAGAATATTAGGGGACTATCGCTTTATTCTTAGAGTGATCAGATTCCCCCTTTTTGTATATATATGCTCATAAGCGCATAGCTGAGGGGGTATGTAATTTAGAAGACACCAATTGTGTAATCTTTGTTTACAGACTTAATACATTGTTGGTTTCTACTTTAATTCCGTCCTGGTGATCCTGTGATTTCAGCCACAAGTCGAGCCTTGAGGGGGCCCACTCAAGGTGAGGTATTGTGATGTTATTTTCATTTTTGTTCTGTTCATATTTGTTGTTGCTGATTAGATTTATATATGCTAGTTAGATTTATTTATGCTGATCAGATTGATGTAGGATTGTTAGTTTATGCATTTTTATGTTATGCTGAGAAATGATTATGTGTTGCATAATGGCCACCTGCAATTGCTAAAGAATGATGAATAGAATGTGTTAGAACTCATACTTTTGCAGATTATTGATTTCCCTCTTGTCCTTTACTTATATTGACATCATCTGCTAAATCTGGGTTTGCATTCTTTAGCTGTAGCAGTGTTTGGATTATCAATAATAAAATTATGATTTGGGGATGATGTAATCTGCTGGTATAGTTCCAACATAATTATTAAATGACAACTTTGCTTCTAAAATTACAGTATGTAAATTAGAATAGATTAGACAGCTTCATTTGCTTTGATGGTGTGTGTTATCCACCAAGTTGCACTAGGGTGAATTTCCAGCGAGCCGCCAAAGATTGAACATTATTGTTCAAAATTCAGAGTTCAGAAATTCAGCCGGTCAAAAAGACCACCCTGTTACTCTACATTTTCCATAAAAAATTGTAA
>ML783000.1:948382-962968 GCA_009831015.1 Picea engelmannii
CCTTTTCCGATACAAGGCCAGGCCGGTAGTGATGGAGGCTGGTACTGCTGGCAGGACAAATCTGGCTGAGAAGAAGAAGATGGGTCCTCCAGGACCATGCTTAGGTCGCTCCTGCTCTCGGTACTCCATGTCTAGGACCATGTTGGCCTCGAGACATGATCTCCTAGTTATCCCTGGATATCGGGGATAACAGGTCTCTAACCACAAGAGGTAAATGTTTGACCCTTTGTACCTTGTACTTTATGTCTAATTTCACATTGACTTTATCCAAAGTCAAAAAGGTGAAATTTGTCACTTACAGAAAAAGTGACTATTAATTCACTTTGTGGGTGAATTAGGGGACATAAAGCAAACTTAGGAAACTTAACCAAAAGTGGGTTTCTAAGTGAGATACTTGAGATGACACCCATGGATTAGAGATGGCTAGAGTTGATCCTAGCCATTGATCTCTAGGTTTGGCTAAAGATGGCATATGAGAGCGCATAGGGCCAAATGGATGCTCATTGTTCACTTACTCATTTGGAGAGTTTGGTGAGGAGGAAGAAGTGGAGAATGGAGACAATGATGGAGCTAGCTTAGGCGCATTCATTCATGGAGGGCGCAAGGAGGCTTGAGGCTTCATTGTTTGTGTGTTAGTGTTTATGCTTGGTGGAGGGTGCACTTGTTGAGAGAGGGCGCAAGATTGTAGGTACTAGGAGGAGTGTAGCTATTGTAGATCCGATTGGTGTATGGTTGAGGCAGATTGTGTGCAAGGGTTTCTCAATCAGTCAAAGGAAAGGTCAAGGGCACACTTGTTATCTTGCTTGGACAACAAAGAGGAAGGGCACACTTCTTGGGCACATTACTCAAGGAACTTGCTAGCAAAGCTTGAGAGGAGCTTGCTATGTGTACAGGTTCCTTTGTATTTACTTCTTTGTTGTATTCTTTGCTTGATACACATCATATATACACATCTATCCTAAACTAGTTTTCCCCAAGGGGGTTTGTCCAGGGTCATGTTGACCAAAAATTTGTTCAAATTTCATGTATGCTTAGTTTTATATCAGCATTAGGAGCTTGTAAAGATCCTAGAGGAGTGTTATTTGTTTTAAGGTATTTGTATTCAATTACGAAAACACTTGCAAGAGCACCTTAAAAGAGCATCTAATCATCAGTTAGAGGGCAGAAATTTCAGACCTGTTTGCTGTCCTAAAACAGCAGCAACGACAGCTTTGATTACTCAAACTTAGAGCCCAACAAGAGGTCAAAGACAGACCTATTGGGCAGCCTGCTAGTTCCTCAAAAAATCTACAAGATCCACCAACTCTGAATCTTAAGTTGTCGCCTTCTTCAGATTAGTGATCATGGGTGTGGCCATAGGTTTGCATTCCTCCATCCAAAACCCTTCAGGATCTAAACTGCATACTTACCATGCCCAAGGAAAATCTCCCCTGGTCTCTACCAAACCTCCAATCCCAAGAAGTAAAGCATTATGACAATGTCCTTCATCTCGAACTCGGCTGCCATGTCTGCTTTGTCCTTGATCATGAATCTGTATGATCTTCATAAGGTAACTAGTGACTGTGTTTGGTCTGGTCATCACTATGGATCTGAGTTTGTTCTGCAATATCATCTTCTTGTTTATGTCCAGACTCTTGTAGAGACTAACAAGGGCATCGAACATCTCCTTCGTTGTCTTCTTCTCAGATACATGAGGGATCAGATGATCCTTTATGGCATCCAAGAGCATTCGTTTGGCCTTCACTACCCTCTTGTTGTGAGCTACAAACTCCTGCGAATCCGTAGGTGGGGTAGCAACGTTCTTGACAATATCCCAGAGATCATTCTCCTCTATCAAGAGTGTAACCTGTTATCACAAGATTTGTACTTGTGCAAAGCCCTTCACAAGATGTCAATCTTGTGTAACAATTAGAAGTACTTGTCATTGTCACCTAGGCAAATACTTCCCTCGTTTTAGTGAAGGAAAGAGGTCCAACACAAGGGAGGCTTCCCTGGTGACCTCAGGGGTAGCAAGATTAGCCAAGCCTATGGCCCCCTATCTTCGTAGCTCAAAGAGGTAAGTTAGATCTAGAAAAGTGAAAGGGTTGGGATTGGTTTACAAAGTAATCAGTTAACCGATGTGAAACAAGAAACATTCCAATGCATATAATAGTCAATTACCGAGTTAAATCAGCTACCAATCACTTCTAGATGCTAACTATCAAGTAAAACGTATTGCTGTTGCAAAATTGCAGCAGTGAATAAGTATATACCAGCAATGAGTAATTTATAACAGCAATGAAAAACACAGCCCAGAAAATTAGCAATTATATCTTAGAATTTAGCCTTCAACAAGTAGAACAATATCCAATTGCCAAACAATGTTTCTGAGCAAGTTTTGCCACAATATTAAGTAAATATTCAGCAATATATACAATCCCTAATGGCTGTAACATTCATTTATGACAGCAGCAAGATTATCGATGATTCTTCAAAGCATTAGAGTGCAATTGGCTTGCCAATGATGTCATAAAGTTAAACTAAGAGAGAGTGTTGAGTTTGCAAACACTTGTAGAAGAATAGACTAGTGTCGTTTTTCTCTTTCCTTGGGCAAATGGAGTCAATGGACAACTTGAAGATCAAGTTAGAAGCCAAACAGGATGTAAGAGAGTTATAAGACCAAACATGATGTAAGAGAGAGAAACCCTAGAACTATACCCTCATAAGCCTTAGACGTCTCCTTCTAAGACGTCTAGCTTAGTTAATCAAGAGAAACTAGGTTTCAAAACCTAGGGGGATAAACAATCCTAATCCCTATAATCAAACCCTAGCCAAGACAAACCTTAGGGGGATAGACAATCCTACCCCTAAGATAAGCCTTGAATGCTTCAACTAAACCAAGGGGACAATTTTGAAGAAGGGGATAAACAATCTTAACACATCTAGGGTTTCCTAACAACAAAGCAAATCAAGGTAACATGCAATCATTAACCATCTAATAAAGCAGTTCACCAAGACAAACCATGAAAAACACTTGAACTTGCAATAGATCACTTACTAAACCAAGTCGCATGCATGAGGAAGCCCTAAGTCACAAGATCATCCACCAAGAATAGTGAAAACACCTCCAAGACAAGTGCACACTAGTACTCCAAGCGAATAAGAGAGAAAAGAAGACAACTAGAGAGGATCTCACAAGTGTGAAAGTTATGATTTGATAAAGTGGGCGCTCCCTCTATTTATACGAGGTAACCAAGCACCTATGTCCACAATAATGAAGTAAAACAACAACAACCCATGATACAAGTGGGGCCGACCTCTCAAATAGCCTCTAAGAATGATAATATATGCAAATGCACCACAATAGGGTCACGCGTCTGGTGACGTCAAGCTCCCAAAGGGTGAAGAGAGCCTCCCAATGCAACATGTCATCATCAAATGGTGCAAGCAAGGTAGAAGATCCTCATCAAGTGTCATGTTACATCTCAAATCCATCAAGAGGTGTCTAATGGAAAGCAAGCCCCATCATCATCAACAAACCTTAGCACATGACCTCATCATCAATAGCCCGACATCTAGGGTAAGGAAGGCCAACGTCCAGGTGGAATGATCATACATCACTTCTCTGAGTGTTGTCTGAGCATAATTAGGTGCAATGTCCTCCATCAAATGTTGAAGAGGGTATGGGGTGCACTGTCCAAGGTGTGGGATTTCTACCCATCTGTCTGCCATCATGACCATATCTGTCAAATGAGAGCTCATCTGACCATCATCCAGGGTCCAAGAGGTGTGAGAGGATGTATCAGAAGGGGGTCAATCACCAGGTGACCCAACGCTCAACATCACACGTGTTGAATCCTATACAAATGTGCACAACGTCCTGGGCTGAAAGCACCAAAACGTTCTCCAAACACCATGTCAGGTGCACTCAAGTCAATCAAAACCATGGAATCAAGTAAAACCGACAATCACAAGCTTCGGTAGTCCTAAGAAGCATATAAAGTAAGCCATCAGGTAATACAAAAAAAGTCAAATGAACAATTCTCATTGGGTATCCCCTTCAAACTTCACACAAGACCAAGACTTTATGAAATTTGGCAAGTTTAGGTATGGGAGGGCCATGAAAGGAACCTATTAGGTGTGTCAGTACCCAAGTAGAGAGATATTTCCCACAAGAACCAACAATGCAAGGGAAAATTAAAGGGGTCGACCCTCTTATATTTTGTTGTTGACAATTTTATGTGGAGAAATAGGTCAAGGTAGCTCCATATAAATAAAGCACCTTGACATTTCATTTTATCATCACATCTTCTCACCATTTATGAGAGAACAAGTCTGAATTTTTTGCTATCTTGGGGTTATTGGCTCTTTTCTCTCATGTGCTATCTCTTGAAGGTCAAGTGCAGATGTTTCTTTGCTGATTTGTGGATGGAATTGCTGCAATTAGGGTTTATTCTTGTGATATCTTGGTGAAGTAAGTAAATTTCTGCAATTTTATTTCATGCTATTAATGTTTTATGGTGAATTTTACTTGTTCATGCTAGACGTCTTGCTTGGTGAAAACCTAAGAGAGGAGTGCTTCCTCCTCTCACAAGGTTAATCTTGTCCAAAAAAAAAATTGTGAAGAAATCCTAGCTAGGGTTAGACTCCTAAAGCCCTAAAGTGCTAGCACTTTAGGATTTTGACCCTAGACTCTTGATTATGACCTAGTTGAAGTACCTAAGAAGGGAGAAAAGGTTGCTAGAGCCCAAAAGTGCTTGCACTCTAGCAATTCTTCCCCTTAAGGCTTAAACCCTAACTCCCTAATGTGCTAGCACCTTAGAGTTTAAGCCCTACCTCTTAGTCTTTGCTAGCTTCCTCTCCAAAACGTATTGTATTTTTGTCGTAAAGACTCCATAGCCCTCAAAGGCACTAATCTTCAAGCTCTCTTATGGTGAAAGTGATCAACAAACTCTCTATTTTAATTCTCTCAAGCTTCCTACTAACTTTACTAACACTAACTTAAGCTAATTGACTAATAAGCTTGCTGTTGTTGCAAAAGTTTGTTACAGCCATCTTAACACACTCTAATTTGCTGCATACATTGCTCTAATAGTGGTATAATATGCTCAGAAATTGCTTGAAACAATTGGATATTAATCTATTGGATATGTGCTAAATTTCCCTTGTCAATTGATGCAATTCTGATCTCTTTTTATTGTTGTTGTTACAAACTTGTACTTGCTGTTATAAACTGTTGTCTTGCTGCAATTTCATAACAGCCATAGTAATTTTCACTGTCTAGTGTCTTAAAGAGGTATTATTTGAATGCTTGTACTTGAAAATCGTTATCTATATATGCTATGAGTGTTCTTGTTCTGGGCAGGTATTCAAACCATCTTATTACCTCTTATTTCTCCTTGACCTACACTTCGACTTAGATGATCAAGAGAGGGGGTGGTAGGCTTGGCTAACAAACTTGCTACTTTGATCCCTTGAAGTCACCAGGGAAGCCTCCCCTGTGGTGGACCTCCTCCATCACTAAAACGAGGGATTTCTTACTAAGCTGACAGTGGTAGGACTTCCTATAGTTACACAGATTTGGGGACTTGCGTTGGGGCTTTGCACAAGTACAAATCTTGCGATAAGAATCACAAAATACATAAGGGAACCAATCAACTACCTATTCAAAGATCGATCTATCAAATCGTAATCTAAATTAATAGATAACTTCATATTTCGCTGGCCAAGGGTTTGCATGCTAACATATGAAATCTCTTCAAAATCTCCCCTTATACTCTTCCCTTGCCCAAGGAAGACTTCACCTACACCCTACCAAACCTCTAGACCAAAAAAGTAATACATAAGGCCAATATCCTTCATGTCATACTCACTTGCCAACTTCTTCTTGCACCGTGCAATGAGCTTCTGTAATGTTCCCAAGCTGGTTTTGGCCAAGGAACAAGGGTTTTTGACTGTTTGTTTTAGTGCTTCTCTGTGTTATGCAGGTTTGCTTCACCAAAGTTGCACATGAGGGAGTTTTTCATGAAGATTATAGCATAGAGATGTAGAACAGAGCATATAATGCAAAGAAATATCTAGATACAAACAATGAACACCAAATAAGAACCAAGATCAATTTCTTTCCCTTCCAAGGCTAGAACCCCTCCTTCTGGCTGAGTTGAGCACTATCCTAATGGTTGTAGCTGCCCAAGATTTTGGCCCTCCTCTTCATGTGCTCCAAATCACCCCAAACTCTCCAGGATTGTAGATCGAGGCAATAGAAACCACTAGCTTGAGTTTCTTGCTGATTGAAGGAGTTTAGACCCCTCAAATGAGTAGATCCTCCTTTTGCAGTGCGCCCTCCTCCTGGTGAACTCGTGCCAAGCTCACAATAAAAGATATATGCTAGGAAGATCTCCTCCAAAATGGCTAAGAAAGGCGCCCTAGGCCCAATGATCAGATCCCAATAGGTTTTACCCTCCAGAACTTCTCCCTTCCTCCAAATCGAATGGATCTTCTTCCACAATTGCACCCTCCTGCTGGAAAACCCCAATGATGCGCACTAGCTCTCTCCAAATCTGTAGAATCAATCTGTAGTTGAGATAGAATAGTGAGGGAGGAATCTTGCACCTCCGTGACCAAGCTTGGACCAGGATGGGTGGGATCTTTCACCATCGAGCTGATCTCTAGGGTTTGTTATCCCAAAACCCTCAAAACGTCTTTGGCTCTAGAGCTCAAGATGCAAAAGTGAAAATGTAAAGAATGAGTGAAGTGCCCTCCTTTTTCCTTTATACCCTTGATCTAATTCTCAGTTGAGTTAGTTAACCACCTTCTAAGATTAACTCTTCACTTATCTTCATGTGGCCTTTTTCCACTTAATTTACCTTTTTCCCCAAAGTCATTTTTAAATTATAAAATTATGCTTAGGTGAACACTTTGGAGCTTCTTAGTCCCCATTTCTCATGAGACTATAGTCTAGTGGGGACATCTAGATTACTAAGTCTTTGTAATCCTCTTATCAAGAGGTGGGGGACATTACAACTTCTTAGAACTCCTTGTCAGAATCAAGTCATCCACGTACAAGACCAAAACAAGCAAATCAAATTTATAAAATAAATTATAAAGATTCAGATCTATTGTAATCTTGGTGAAACCTAGCTTCAATAAATACTCATCTATTCTTGCGTACTATGCACATGGTGCCCTCTTCAACCCATAAAGGACCTTTTTCAAACTACGCACATGGGTATCTTACCCATGTGACTCAAAACTTCTCCATTGATTAATGTGTACTTCCTCTTCAATCAAACCATTCAAAAAAATAGTCTTTACATCTTTCTCGTATAAATACCAACCAAAAACCGATGTAATATACATGATTACTCTAATAAAAGTATATGTTGCAACTAAAACAAAAGTATCCTCATAGTTAACTCCCTCTTCCTGAGAGAATCCTCTAACTACAAATCTAGCTCTGTACTTCTCTATGCTCCCATCTTTTCTATACTTAATCTTTTACAACCACCTAGAATCTATCACAAATTTCCCCATTGGTCTTCACACAATCTCCCATGCATCACTCTTTGGGATGAAGTTATACTCCTCAACCATGGCATCATGCCATACCTTCTTTACATTAGTCTTCTCATGATGGAAGGCTCTGCATCAATCATAGAAGTCATCGTACAACATTAGAATGATATCTTCTAGGTGGATGACTCACTCAAAGTGTAGAGAATGCCAAGTTACATGCTCAACAAGCAGTTACATGAACACGTTTTCATCTCCATTGGGCATGTAACTGCTTGTTGGGCGTTTAAACTGTTCCCTGGGTCGATCCCTCACTACCCGGGCATGTAAGTTGCTTGTTGGGTCACTTTTCATGTTAACTGGGCAAATTTTTATTGGTTGGTCGATTCTAATTTCTAATATGTAAGGGCGAATTCCTTTATCGTTGGGCGTCCATTTGAGTGTTGGGGTGAATTCCTTTGTGCTAGGACGAATTCCTTTGTGCTAGGGCGAATTCCTTTGTGTTGGGGCGAATTCCTTTGTTGTTGGGCATCCATTTTGAGTGTTGGGGCGAATTCCTCTGTGCTAGGGTAAATGCAGTTGTAGCTAGGCGTTTTTCATCCCTTTCCCTTTGGACGTTTAGAATTATTTGTTGGGTCATACCTTCTGTGTTGGGCGTTCATAGGAGCACCCACGACCTCTACTTATTATACATTGCCACCCACGACTTGACCAAGTTGCTCAACGCTCTTGTTGTCCATACAATTGAGTATGATCTCTAGCCAAAGGAGAGCACCATGTGCTCACTCTCCATTGTCCAGTGCAGCGTGTGAACCTTTGCTATTGGGCAATCCATAACGTGCAAGAGACGTACATTCCATTTGTTGGCAATCTTAAATAAACCCTAACCCTAAATTCTGAACGAATCAAATGCACAGTGTAACGTCTAAACATTCCACACCATAACCTATCTCCAAGGTGCTCCAAGGAATCTTATTGTTGCCTAGACGCCCACATTTGTCATCTTGGGTCAGGGATAATCTCTACTCACTTTCCCTCATTCACCCAAGGTCCAAACATGGCATGGAGCGTCCACCTTGAGCGCTGGTGAAACTTTGATGTGAAATCCAATGCCATAAACTATTATGATACTCCTGTGCAGGAGATTTTCCATCTAGAACATAACCGTCATGGCTTCATTGAAGGAGGTAAATGAAGATCCATTGGTGTGTGGAGGTGCCTAGGTATATTCATTAATTAATTGCGAAATGCATTGAGCACTGTAGCCATCTCAACGACCTAAGTGGCATAGTGAGCGTAGACTATGATAAGTGCTACGTGACAGTGACACAGTAACAGCATGTGCAAAGCTTAGATATCCATTGGCTTGAATTGTTATTTTCATTGCTAGCTATTGGACGTGTACGTGTGTTGGCTACATTGAGTGACGACTTTCTCATAAGGAGAAGAAGAAATTTCTTTGTGCAAGGGAGAAGATTGTGGCTTGGTAGCCTCCAGGAGACCGAGAACCATATGCAAAAGCCTCAAAGATAGAACTGAGATAGAAAAAAAAAATTCCACACAGGTACCCGTGTTGGTGAAGTGAGTGGGTTATAAGCCCCTCCATTATGGATCACGATCTGAAGCTTGGATACTAACTCATCCACTACAATGGCTTTTGTACTCCCTGCAAACTACTTATGCTACTTTTCCTTTACCTTCTTCTTCTCATGACACTAAGACGCATAGTGGCCCATCTTGTGGCACTTGAAACATTTCACATGACTCAAGTTTTTCTTCCCATGCTCTAATTAACATGAATGTTCCTTGTGACCCTTCTTGGGTTCTCCATTATTTCCTCCTTTGCTCACCTTACCAATGAGGGCTTGGTTCAGGATCTCATTATTTTTCGCTATAATTGTTGCTCTCCTTGTCTCCTCTTGGATGAAAGTTGCTCAAAGGTAGCCATGTGTTCCCAACCATAAACACTATGCACAAAGGATTTCCAAGGCTATGAGAATCCATCCATTGCAATAGACAGCAACTCCTCATTCTCGACCTTCATCTTGATGGCCAAGAGTTGATGTTTGATCTAGGTAATCTCCATCAAGTAACTAGATATTGTGTCGGTGTCCTTCATGTGTATAAGTGAGTTGATTCTTCAATAGCAATTTCTGGGGACGCATTCCCACTCTGATAGAGTGTGATCAATGTTGCATACATCTCATCAACTACTTTCCTCGCGATGTGAAAGATCAAATGGTCTTTCATCAAATCGATAAGGGTTCTCTTAACCTTGGCAACACTCTTCTTATCTGTGGCCAACAAAGTAGCATCAGTCAAAGAAATAAACATCCCTTCTACAATCTCTCAAACATCCACTCCTCCAACAACATCTGTAGTTGGCACTTCCAAGATGCAAAGTTGAAAGCACCCTCTAGATGGTCACACTCTCTAAGACCGAGAGTAATCAAAATGCAAACATAGAATACATTTCAACAAACATATCAACGAATAAAATCAACCTATCACAAGTTCATCATACCTAACTCAGTCAGCGGGTCCACTCCAATCATTGGAGCTACACGGCCATCTCACCCACAACCTCTCACAAGCTCCGGTGAGATTGGAGTCTTCTAGGAATCACACATATGAGATCCTATGACAACTCCATCTCACAATTAGCAGTCCATTTCATACATAGATATGAAGAATCTCAAATGCATCACCTTGATACCATGTCATAATTTTACATCCACATGATACATATATTTGTACTCAAAGAATTTATCTTAGAACTAAAACAAAAAGACTAAAACACCAATCAGAGCTTCGTATCTGCATAAACAAAAGCACTGAACGGTAAACTCAAAAGTGCAAACACCACATATTAAGAGATAAGAATAGCTCTGCAAAAGATTAAATCTGATCCACACAATCATTAGCATGAACGTTGTCGATAGCACGCTGAAATTTAGTAACAGCAGTCACTATCTTCTCATTAGCACATACAAAAAATAGACTAATGTGCTCAAGGGACTACAACAGCTTCTCTCAAGCCTTCACACACTCACTATATGTTCACATACCTCACATGTATAAATATATAACCCTAACTAGTGTGCCCTCCCTCATCTAGTCAAACTTAACATGAGAGAAAAGCAGTTACAAAACTTAACTACTAATACTAGCTCTTAGACATTCTTCCATGAAAGGAATCTGTCATCACTTATGTCATAATTGTGTAAAGAATCCGTCATAAAGCTATCATAACCGTGTAAGAGGAATCTGTCATAACCTTATGCTGACCAACAATAGAAGATGTCGAGCTTCATAGTGTAAAGAATCCATCATAGTGATGTCAGGGAATCTCTCCCACATGGCAAACCCTTCCTATGAGGAATCCCCTTCAACACTTGTGCGCCCTCTTCCCAAGAGAACAACTCAAAGCAACCAAAAACTAACAACAGTTTGTGGCAAATCAAGAGGATTGTAGATGGAATCCAAGCATGGGGATTTCTAATCTGAGAAGAGTCTAAGGACTCATATTTGAAAAGGAATGCTTTTAGGCAGTGGGAAAAGAGATGGGGCATAATTCCTGATCTAAGGGTTTAGAGAATAAGGAATTCTAAGAGAAAATACAAATAGGCTAAGCTTGCATGCCAGCAAATGACATTTCTAAGTTTGTGATGTAATGAGTTGAATAACTCTATAATGGTTTATGGATTTGTCTTAGTTGTAAATTGTAATAATAAAAAGTTGTCTTCTGCCTTGCTTCCATAAGTTTTTTTATTTGCTTCCACAGTTTATTGTTGAGCACTCTGATGTAGGCAACCTGTAGTTGCATCAGTAAGTAGCATGGGTACACATACTCAAGGATCATGTTCTTCATACATGTACTCGTACCCATACCCACACCCTGTACTTGTACCCATACCCATAACACCTTCACATACCCCACCATACCCTGGGCGAATTTGAGACATACCCTGATTTAAGGTACGTAGATGCCAATTTTAGCATGAAAGAAGGTTTCAATTGTTAAAATCCCCAATAATATTACATTTGCCAAACAAGAAACCTTAAAACAAGTAAGTGTTGCCCCCTCTTATACCTTTAAACCTCAATTTCATACTCACTTTTACATTTATAGTTTGGCTATGTGCACTTGGAAGAGACCAGCAGAAAATAAGAGAGGAAGTAGGCATTATTCATTGCTCTTAATCTAAGAAATCAGTGTCCATGCCAACCGTTAGCATTCTTCATCTTTATCAACATTCTTTTCTCCCCAAGTCCCAACATTTCAATTTTGTCGAATTTGAAGTTTCAGATTTTTCTATTTGTCATTTTCACACAATGCTTGGAAAGCACAAGAATATCAATGTTCAAAGTTGAATCATTAATGTCGACTAATGAATGGTGAACACTGAAATTATTTGATTCTTGGATAATTTGAATATTAAAGATAATAAGAATCAATGCTCATTTACTTTAAGATCGGTTCACTTTTTTTTTCATATATTATTATATATATAAAATTTGATATATGTACCCCTGACGTACCCCCCTCCCCTGTTTTGAAAAGAGCGGCATACCTTTCCCCATTCTCACATACCCATACACCCACACTCATTCCCACATACCCATACCCTCGCAACTTCGCTATATCCCCACACACAGTGATCTTGTGGGATAGATAGTAAGCTACAAGGATTGTATGTGTCAAGTGTGGACATCAATGTGCACCTAAGTGGGTTAAGGTAGATCTGTGTGTATGAGTGAGTTAGGGTCGACCCTGACATACCCTTACCTAAAAGTTCATGTGTGTATATGCGGGTGTTGGCATTGTGCATGCAAACAAGTAATAAGACGATGTATTCATAACTTATATCTTTTGCACTTGTCAATTGAGTTTAGCTTGGGTGGTTGGGAACAATGTTACACTTATCACGATATTATCGAAATTATCGCAATAGTATTGCCAAACCAACCCTAGGCGATAATATAACTACAATTAATCGCAATAAATTTGATAAATAGAAATTATCGTGATAAATTGAAATTATCGCTTTGTTGTATTTATATCCGGTTTTTTCAACTATAAAACGCGATTTTGGGTTTTATTCTCTCATTTTGCAAATAGTACTAAGGGGGGTTGAGCTCAAGGATATTTTGACCATTTTCTATCTAGCAAAAAAGGAGAAATCTATAGTTTTCATTGCCATCAACTAAGAATTTGTGGAGTGGGGATCTACTCCAATCTACCATATCCATTAGACGACGTATGTAAAAAAAATTATGACCTCGTTTTCTTTGTTTTCCAAGATTTAGTATAAGGTTTGCATTGTCCATTAGATATACCTCTTTTTGACCTTTGTTAATGGAGAATTTAACACTTATGTAGCAATGGTATTTTAATTGGAGCATTCTTCAAGTTTTTTGAGGGTTTGGATTCTAAATTTCCCCCATCTTTTTTTGTCCCATAGGTTTACAAATTTAATCAATGCTCCACAAATTTCAAAATGCCAAAGCCATTGGACTCAATGTGGGAGTATGGTCTACCTTATGATGGCCATAATAGAATGAGGTTGAATTGCAAATTATGCAGTATGGAAATGTTTGGCAGAATTAGCCGCTTGAAATACCACCTTGCCAAAATCTCAAGGAATGAAGTGGGGATTTGCCCAGCACCTACCCTAGAAATTGTCCACATTGCTAATCAATCTATTTTTTATAAGAATAGGAAGAGAGATCAAAGGGAAGAAATGAGGCTTGAGCTTGCAAATAGATATGGAAGCACTTCAAGAGTGGGGGAAAGCCAATCCTCGGGCTCACATTCCACAATGCCTAGACCCTCAGCATCATCACCTTTCTTTGTGCCAAGGTCAATGCCTAGGGGGCAACCTTCTATTCGATTGATGGTGAAAACAGAGGAGGAGGAAGCCGACAAGATTGTTGTTGGATGTTTTCTATGGAGTGGCATACCATTCAACGTTGCCAAGAACAACCCATTCTACCACTCCATGTATGAAGTTGTTGCTATTATCTTAAAATTTTGGTATGCTCGTTTAACCATAGACAATGTCACATCATTGTCACCCAACCATAGGCACTTACACATGCCACCCCCGAGCACAGTAACCTTTTCTTAGATAGATTACAGCAAGTCCACTAGAACCAACAGATAAACCCTAACCAAAAATACCAATACTGTTGCAGCAGCAGCACAATATCAAAAGAGCATACCTCTACCAATAGAAGCGTACCTTTACCAAAAGAAGCGCACAAGAGAGCTACCAGAAAGACTGAGATTACACCACGACAACTGCTACACTACCCTCTCAAGACTTGTGCCTCCTTCTGTTGCAACTACTGCTCCTTAAACTTGTGCCCTAGCTAAGTGAGTGAGTGTGTGTCCAAATGAGAAGCGCCTAGTCTATATTTATAGTAGTATGCCATGGTGTCTTTTCATGTGGGGCCAACCTCACTTTCTGGAGCCTTCTATTACTTTACTATTAATCTTCTTGGGTCGACTTCTCTTCTAGTGTATTTCCACATCTGTTTAATGGTTCTCTTACTTCCGGAACATTCTACTCTAAGTACAAAGGTTATACTGGAGGTTAATACCTCCCGCAACTACCAAAACATCAACATATTGTTTTTCCAAGATACAAGGGACCTTCTTTTATTGACTTGAGAGGGCCTCTCCTTCAAGGGGAAAAGGTCGATTGCACAAAGATTGTCATACAGTCTTCATAACAATCATCTGATATCAACCTGCACAGAAACAATGTTATGATATAAACTGAATCATCTGGGCCAATCTTTCACTCACATCTGTGAGATCTGAAAGAATATCTGCCCTTAGAGTAGAACAATGAGATATTTGGACTATTCTTCTCAAGCAAGGAAGAATAACTCTCCTATCTTCTGAACCTGGACCATTCCCCACCTTGGGCCATTCTTCCTACAGTAATCAAAGTGCACCCTAGAGAGAATGTATAAACCCTAAGGAATGTCTGTCCCTGATTGTTGAGCCTGGACCATTCCCCACCCTGGGCCATTCCTCCTACACTAATCAAAGTGCACCCTGGAGAGAATGTATAAACCCTAAGG
>ML783000.1:983074-995044 GCA_009831015.1 Picea engelmannii
GTCTTGGTTAAAATTTCCTTATTGTGCTAGTCGTTTGCCGGGAAAGAGGAGAGAGCACAAGGCCTTGCCTTTGCAACACCAAGTGAATCTCTCTCTCTTAGGGTTTCTATTTTTAAGGCCCTGCTTTAGCAGCACCTTGAAAAACCTACCCTCTAGTCCTTAGAAAACTTTTACCCTTCAATTCTTGCGTCCATCACTTGTTGACTCCATTAACCCTTTAGGCACTGATCCTTAGACTCTAGCATTGAAGTGATAGTGACTAAGCAAACCTTCAAAACCTTATTAATTTGAAACCCTAACTAACAACTAACCCTAAAAGCTGACGTCACCCTTAGGATATTTCATCTTGACGCAGCAATCTATTATATGTGAGCAACTGAATGATATTTAATGCATTGATTTGATTCAAGGAGTGATTATATTCATTGGATGTTATATTGTTCTAATATTTATTGACAAGTAACATTATATTGCCATTGTCATTATTGCAAACATTGACTTCGTCAATATTTACTGTTGTATTTGCTCATATATTGAACTTAGATTGTCATTGATTTATGAAGTACTAACCATTATTGCACGTACTAGTTTTATTGTCGTCTTGTCTCGCAAGCAAGTGCCTTCTCTGTGGTTATACTTTATTTGACTATCTTTTTGGGCGGTAATCTGTGAAAGGGGAAAATAGCCTTAATCCTTTGAGCCTTTCCCTTTCAAACCCCAGATTTCCAGGGACATCTCCCTTGGGCCTAGCCTCCCTAAATAGAAAGGACCTCCCCATTGTGGTGACATTGGATGGGGTAGGTCCATGTTACGCCAGTTTGGCCTTCTACTTTATAGCCTTTGATCCTAGCTACAAACTGTGCGATAACATTCCTCAACTAGTGCCATGACCTCCACAGAGACTGCCAACTAGGGGAAGAGGTCGAAGACATCCCACTCTATCTTCCACCTCATTCGTAGGAGTTGCACCTTCCACCTCAAGCTCAACCTCAACACGTCCACCTACTGCTTCTAGAGGAAAAGCACCAGCGGTGACCTTTACCCATAAAAGGGGTAGAGGGAATCATTGATATCTTAGTGCATCATGATTAGCCTTATAGGCTAGTAGTATCTAGATGCCTCATGATGATCATCTCATGAGATACATTTATTTTTGTTTTGATGTGATTTTGTATTATCCTATCAGGAATTATGACTCAGGACATATATCGTATTTTAATATCGATGTTTGATGTACCACTTGACAAGTTATACATCTTATATTGCAGTTTTATTTTCATATTCATGTGACAATGTGTTTGTTTGATGTTGATGTTGCTTTAGAAGTTTAAAAAGTTGAAAAAAAAATGATTATTTTTGTATTTTTCGAAGTTTCTCGATAATTTCCCCGATATTGCCAAAAATTTCAATTTTGGACCCCGGGCAATAAATTCTTGATAACGATAAATGTAACATTGGTTGGGAGGAATGATTATTATCCTCCCCACCCAGGTTCAATTCCTGCAAGTGACATGTTAAGCTTATAACAAGTATATTGTTGTAATGGCTTCAAGCCCCGTTGTTGACTAGCCTTCAGCCCTAATGATTCTAGGGTTTACCCTGGGTACCATCCTCAAAATGAGTGGAAGTACGTGAGGGTTTTCCTTGGGCTCTGTAACCTGGAAAAAAACTCGTATCTTTTACACTTGTGTATGTGTTTGATGTATAGTGGTTTAACTTTGTATTTACAATTTCATCAAAATAGAAGACAAATTTATTTTATGTGCAATGTGTTCTATTTCACCACAAATTTGCATTTTATGTGCTTGTGTTCCTAGTCCCATTAACCTATTTTTGTCATTCATGGACATTAATATAATTTTATTTCATTTCTCAACTCATGCTTTATTTTCCTTGTGCACATGACAGAGGACTTCAAAATACTCTTGGTCAACTTGTAATCTTGATCACGAAAAAATGAGTTATCTATCAATCAAGAAACATAAACAGTGTAGGAATAGCAATTTTTTGCCCATTGCGGCATTCTGAAAAAGCAACCATAAATTAGAGAAAGAAAAAGGGGGTGCAGTGAAACAAGAAACCAGACATGAATGTAATTTGATTAGTGACACTAAAACATTACATATATTGGATTACTTTTGAGTTTTGAGTATATTTGGATTAACTAAGTTATCTCTTATGTACATATCATGCATGATGTCACACTGGTCATTACCATAGTAGTAGAATTCATAAACCATGCCTTTCCATATGGAAATTTGGCCATGAATTTGATTCGGCTAAATTTCCCCAAAACTCATATTCAATTCATATGGTAACCCTTCTAGGGGCAAAAAAACGACATTACAACTAAAAATTCATATTTCTAACATAAAGACATCAATACAAAAAGGCAAGGGGACGTTATCCACCCTGGTATATGGAAAGTGAAAAATAAAGTGCTGAAATAAATCTTTTCATTTTCATCAATATAACATTTTTATAACATGTATAATCTAAGCTAGCATGAATGCATAAGATAAATCAATGAGTAAGAAAAATCAAGATGCAAGCACACAATATGACCTAATCCTACTCTAACACTACAAGACAACTTGAAGAGCTAGGTATAATCATACAACCAATAAAGACATCCTAGTATCTCATCAAGGTCAAAAATTCTACCCTCGTGCTTAGTTACGAACCAAAGAAAAGATGCATCAAGCACAAAATGACCATGAGCCGGGAAAAACACTACACCATAACCAAATATAAAATCCAACTTGTAAGGGTAGGAAAGAGAGACAAAACCATGCCAAGACGTGTACCCACAATCTTGTTATGTCCATCTTTGAATAGGGCTATGATATAATGTTGGATCATCCTTGCTTTCATCATTCCCCGAGGCTTGAGAAGGAACCACGTGAAACCTTAAGTAGACCTTACAATGGCCTAAGAGGGAAATGGACGAATGATTAAAGGTAAACTCATATCTTAAGAAAAAAAATTGCTCCCAACTTAGGGCTTGTTTCCCTTCTATATGCGACTAAAAATCCATGAAACAAACCATAAGTTGTAAAAACCCTTGCCCCATAGATAATTCATCACCAAAAACACAATCCCCAACTTGATCTTTAATGACATTCTAAGAAGAAGATAAAGAAAAAGACAGTTGGAAATTTGTGCCATGAAACTCCAATTGTCCCGAGCTAATCACAACCTCATAAAAATGCTCATATGGGTGCTCACCAAGATCAGAGCATAAGGGTGGTCAAAAATCTTCCTCACAACTTAACTCCAAGTGCTCAAAAGAACATGTATCATACCTCCTAGGTTATGGTCGGAAGTCATCATGTGAATGTTGTAATAAATCATTCTTACGCAGTTGAAACAAGTAAGTGATCATGCCATCTTCATGTTGCCAAAAATATAAATCATTAATGCACATAGATGCATGTTCCAAAGGCAACAATTCCACATACTTGACCCTAAAGTCATCACGAACATCATAAATGGGCTCCCCGTGAAAATGAAAACAACTCATATCCCACTTATGCCTTCCAATACATAAAAAAACATCAACATTTTCAATTCCATGGTCACAATGTTCTTTATCAAATGAAAAGTTCACCAAATCCAAGGGTTTCTCTAAAAATTATTCGCTTTCCAAATCATCAAATGATGCCACACATAAGTCAAAAACTTGGAAAGGAGTACTATTTACCATACCCTTGTATTTGTGAGGAAGGATGCTCTTTCAATTGGGTCATCATCATGACCTTGATCTTCAAAATGATGTGCTTTGTCCAAATCTTCTTCTTCTTCTTCAAGGGATCCATGAGTTGGCTCTTGCTCTTCTTCAAAGGGTTGGTAACTCTCTTCATGAATCTATTCTTAAAGTTCTTGTTCTTCAATCAAGTCTTCACCATCTTCAATAGGGTTAGAGAAGAATACCTCTTCTTGAAGGGTTGCGGTAAGATCTTGAAAAGTGTCTTCATACATTTGAAATCTCGAGTCCCACCGCTTGAAAAATTCTTCAATGAAAACTGCAAGAGAGGATATACTCTTTGAACTGCACGAATGCTTGACCCAGTTCTTTTGTCGTGTTTCCAAAGATAGTAAAAACAACCTTATTAGCACATTTTCATGTATCACATTTATCTCTGAATTGTAGTTCAAGAATTTCACAACATGAGTAATGGCTGAAGACAAATCAATTATCCAACCAATCCAAAGAAAAGTGATTCGGGTAGCCAGGAATATTATTAATATCAAGAGAAGGAAACATTTCATGAAATTCCCATGGTGCCATAATTCCTTCATTTGAGAATATGCAACTTTATACAAGATCTAAAAATAGGATGACCCCTTCTTATCTGACTGGAGTCGCCAAATGAGCTCAGTAGACAAGGCTCATCAAAATTTGCATAAGGTAGAGGGCTTCTTCCCTCAATGGAGTCGTCATGCAAGCTATCTAAGTAAGGCTTTGATGTAAGCTTACCAAGAAAGTGTTGAAGCATAGACTTCAAGATCACAGGAAGAATGACTCAATTCTCCCCGACAACGATGCCTAATCTAGCACTTATGCAAAGCCTTCACAAGATGCTTGACAAGTGTAACTTATGGAAGTAATTGTCACTACCACCTAAGTCATTACTTCCCTTGTTTTAGTGAAGGATTGAGATCCAACACAAGTGAGGCTTCCATAGCAACCTCAAAGGATCCTATAGCAAGTCAAGACAAGTCTACGGCACCTTCTCTTGGTTACTTGATTGTACCACCAACTAGGTCAAGGTGGTTTAAACAAGGCAAATTCAATGTGCGTGTGTGACGGGTGTTTCTAAGACAATGAAAGATATTCACCACAACAAATAAATCAAACAAATGCCCTAAAGAAAAAGAAAAGGTTGTAACAAAATATGTTATAAAAGATGATCTACTTCAGCAAATAACAAATTATCACAGCAGTAATATAGCAGTCCTAAAACTAGCAAAAGGTGTAATGAAATAGATGCTAAATGCAAGCGAAGAGATTGACAAATCAATTACTAATGATTGCTGAAATGAAATAGCATGAAATACTTTAAATCAGTGCAAGATGCCAAAAGCCCTAATGGCTGAAAAATGAAATAATGCAGCAATAAATGATGTTGGAGATGATTCTAGGTAAAAAATGCAAGACGTTAAGCTAGGGATGGTAAAGAAATGAAGATGCAATGCAACTAGACCTAGAATTAGCACAAGACGTCAAGGAGAGAGGGAGGTTAAGGGTTTAAATCACTTGTAATGGAGAAAAGACTAGTGTTGTCTAGCTTCCTTGGGCATATCGAGTCTAACACGCAACTTCTATGGAGAGAAAGGGCAAGGAAAAGACTTGAAAGTTGAACCCTAGGGTAGGCCACTACAAACCCTAGGTATCAATCTTCTAGAAAACTAACTTAGGGTAGTCCATTACAAACACTCAGAAGGTCATCCTATGTCTTCCAAAAACCTTAAGCAAGAGATCTAGAAAAGATTTTGGCTCAAACCCTAGAGTAGTCCACTACAAAACCTAGAATCATAACCTATCAGTGCAAAAATTAGGGTAGTCCACTACAAACCCTAGAATCATAACCTATAAGAGCAAAAACTAGGATAGTCCACAACAAACCCTAGAATCATAACCTATAAGAGCAAAAACTAGGGTAGTCCACTACAAACCCTAGAATCATAACCTATAAGAGCAAAAACTAGGGTAGTCCACTATGAACCCTAGAAAAACCCTTATGTCCTTCAACAAACTTTAAATGATTGATAACATGGAAGATAGTCCACTACAAATCTTCCTTATAGCTTCAAAACAAGATTTATCCAAGAGAAACAAGATAACATGCAAAATCACCACTTTGATAAAGCACTTACTTAATACATCAAGAATAAGCCATCCAAGACTTGAAAAGAAGACTTGCTAGTCAAATTGTTTAGCATGAAAGAAACCCTAGAAATGAAATCATCCACAAAACATTTGCAACACATCCACTAGATCACTCTCCAAAAAGTGCGCACAAGTACTCCATGACGAGAAAGAAAGATATAAGAGAGAAGTGTAGTGGTGTTTCTTCACAAGATGAGTTGTGATTTACAAGTGAGGAAGCGCTAACCTATATATATGAGGAAACCCTAAGTCTTTACCTCTCTAAAAGACCCTATAACAACATAAATCCATGATACAAGGTGGATAAGTCTAGGCCGACCCCCAAAATAGCCTCCAACATATGAAATTAATTCCAATACATGAAAATGTTTCCCTAAAAGTCATACGTGTAGGTGTGAGAGCCTCCAAGGGAGGTGACGTCATCCTCCAAGGGGGAACAAGAGCCTCCAAAGTCCACGTCTCTCCTCAAAAGGTGTAAAGCATCATCAAAGGGTCACATCCCCTCATCAAAGGTCATGTCTCATTGTCCATCAAGTGCCAACTCATCACCATCAATGATAGGTCGACCCACGCAAGCATCAAGTCACCTCAAGTATGACATCATCATCAATATGTGCAACGTCCAAGCCTCCATACATGACCTCATGATGGGAGAGGGTCCATAACCTTTCAAAAGGGTGCCTCATCATCATCATCAAGGGCTATGGGGTCCATCCAAACCCTAACGTTCTCCAAAGGGTGCAACGTCCAGGTGTGTGGGCTTCCTACCCCCTGAGTGACACATCAGGTTGCATGCTCAACGTCCTATCTCATCCGTGCAACATCCAAGGCCCAAAGGGTGTCAGAGGGTATCAAGAAACATGCTAAGTCATCACCTAGCCCAACGCTCATCATCAAAGGTGCAACGTCCTCCGTACAATGCATGACATCATCATGAAATGTTCTCCAAAGGACCATATCCAAGGGTGCATCATCATCAAGCACGGTTCACAAAATAAGGTAAGACGAACAACTACAAGGTACAAGAGCCATTAGAATCATACAAAGTAAGCTACAACTTAATACAAAATCCACGTAAGCAATTCACATTAGGTATCTTCTTCAAACTTCACACTAGCTCAAGACTTTATGCAATTTGCCAAGTCTAAGTATGGGAGGACCATCACAAGAACCTATTAGGTGTGTGTTGCACGCGCACAACAACTTCCCAATTTTCTTGTCTTAGCATCCCTCTAAGACAAGAAATAGGGCCCCCCTCCAATTTTTCCTACTGGAACCCTCGCCCCCACTTTCTCATACGAATGTCTACACCCAAGTTTTCCTCCCACTCTCCCTACCTTATCATTTGTAGTTTCTCTTCAGATCGCTCCAACCCGTCAATCCACACTTCAGTGAGTTCCCTCTTCTTACGTCGATACATAGCGTACCGGCGAACACATCCTTCTTCCACCTTCATATCGGCGGACTAGTGTTTTCTTCACCGATAAATCAACCATCTTTCTTAAACCTGGCCAATGCGCAAACGCGTTTCCACTAAACCTCACTACACACGTTCTTATCTCTTCATCGCGCACATGCCTTTCACCGACTGACTTCCTTCCACTCACGCCGATGCATCGCATATTGGCGGCGCTCCTCCCTTTTGCTTTGATACAATGAATATTGATGAGGTTCGTCTCTTCCTCTCGATGCACTGCTTGTTGATGAGTTTTCCTCTTCCGTCCCCGATGCGCCAGCAGAAGGATGTCGACCCCTAGTCATCACCGAGCACATCGACGATGATCTTCTTCCTCTTGCCAACACGGACTAGGTCAACAAGCCCACCTTTGTCGTAAGGACTATCTTATCCTCCTCTTGGCTTGGATCCTTCTTTCTACGCCATCAATCGATCTCCTATCATTTATGGTGACTAAGATCTCCGCGCCTAAATGGATGTTTGATGACCGATACCTACCGCGCCTAACCTCCTTCATGACCACATTCACAATCAAATTTATTTGTGTCGCCAATAGCTCGCATTCACGTACCACAACAGCGTGTTTGATTTGTGCCTCTTGATTTTATGACTAACCATGAGCATGAAATTGTCATATATCATCAGATGGATTAATAGCAGCATATGTAGATCTTGCGCTGGCTATGAGATGCATCTTGAAGGAAAATTAGTCACCTCGGCTCCGAAACCGTGTTAAGCACTTCAAATGTCAATTGGTTTTTTTTGCAGGTTTATAATTCTATGTTACTGACACATCACCTCAGCGTCAATGGATGAACAAAGAGCCTATATAGCATAGATGACACGAGAACTTATGGAATCGAATTTTGGCAAAGCAGTAGCAAGAACGAGGTCCAAACTTTCATTTAAAAATGTCCTAGCTCACAATTTTGGGTATTGGTCAAAGTGTATTTGTCACTCCTTAAACAGGATAGTTGTATGAATTATGCGATTAAGATTCCAACGCAACTGCCGGAATCAAAATCTGAGGTCTGGAAGTGCCAATATGATCGCCAAGGATTTCCCGCCAAAGCAAGCCCCGTTAAATGTGGCCATGATTAAAAAATGGATTCATTCAAATCCTTGACTAACATGTTCATCTATCTTAATAGAAGTGTCTCTCTGTGTTGCAAAATTCGACACCTCAATCAGACGTCGTATGAGAAAGCTATGCTCTTTCGAACTTAAGCTCTTGTTGTTTCTTGTCGAAAAACGGACACATACAAATTCTTTCAAATTGTCTTCCTTTATACCAGAGGAGATGATGGGAACAAGTTCGGTTTATACCATAAAGAGTTCATCAAAAGTCCTTCGTTTAACAGCGGAGGAGTTCCCATGAACTCCTCCGAAAGTTGTTGAAATATCCTTTGAATCCATCGGAGGAGTTGGTTCAAACTCCTCCGATGCACATTTGAAGAGTTCCCATCAATTCCTCCGAGGCACATCGGAAGAGTTCCCATCAACTCCTCCGAAACCTAAAAAACTGTCTTTCGTAAATCGGCCATAACTTTTGACCCGGGTGTCTATTTTGTGCATTCTTTATACCATTGGAAAGGTCTTTTCGAGCTCTACAACTTCCTATTATATGATTGGAGAAATTCCTCACCTATGGTTTATATTTTTTGAATTAAGATCTGACACCTTGTTAATAGCCCCGAAGAACACCACACCTCAACCGTGTGCAAAGGAACCATGAATCGAACTCGAGGAAGTTTATACGAAGTCTTTATTACTTTTATTTCAGTTTTATGGGTTCAAATAATTCTGCAATATTTGAGACCACTCATCTGCAATATGTTGAATGGTGCTAGGTACTGATGCCAAGAGGAGGACGCACTCAACATCCTTACAGTGTGATCTACATCTAAGGACAATAGAGCTTTAAGAAAAACATCAATTGTCGCAACAGCGGGAAGAAGCGAAAGGAATCTTATTCAAATGGTTGAAGAGGAGGTCTGAACCCCATGATGATCGATTGTAAAACTTGGACGACCAAGATGTTCCAATGTCAAAACTAGTCATTACGATGGATGAGAGGCACTATAGCCAAAATCCATTATGGCCCACCAGCGCTAGAAGACAAATTTGAAATGTAACCGCTATCTTTGTTCCCTCATCATCATAAAGAAGATAAGGACAAACGTTGGTACATGAAGGGTCACAGGGGTAGGCGAAAGTGTTGAACCCCAATAAATAATAGAACTGAACCCAAAGAAAAGGCTTTTGGCTTTTCAAACATTGTACACTTCTAAACTACTTTGGGAATATAGTGTCAACTAAAATTGGAGAGTTGTCCTTAGAGTTTTCATGTACTATTGTTGAAACTGTTAATACGAAGAAGCCCTCAGGGCCAACTTTTGATAGAGAGAAGGACTCACATGTGTTGTTGTTTTGCTGCGAACTATTTCAAGCAGAATGTTTGTTGTTCACATGGGTTGTAAGAGCATGTTTGTTTATGGACTATTCTGACGCAATACATGTTTTCTTGCAGTTTTGTTACTCTTTCTTATATTACATGTCCTGGGCGAATGAGCTACCAATGTATGTGATATAGTGGCTTAGACTATTCTGGTTATATATTTATGTGCATGTGTTATCTGACTTTATTTTTTCATTTCAGCTATCTGGGTGAAGCTATTGGTAGAGTTAGTTTCATGTCACAACTCATTCACTTACGTTAATTCGCTCCTAGCTAGGATAGGGTAGATTAGAAGTAGATTAGATACTTTCATTTACATAGTCTTTATCTACATCTTCTGTTTGCATAACCATCTATCATTCACCCTCGTCGGCGGACCGAGCCGCAACTGGTAAAACCAAACCAACAATGGTTGTCGGGCCAAAATTCGGATGGGTTCCCTATTCCAAACGGTGAGAGGTCTAATTGGGATTTCTTACTGAGAGTAACCCCTTACTATTGTCGAGCGATTTCGGACCCGTCAACAAAATTGGCGCTAGGAGGGTTGGATGACAAGCCTGCCCATGTGGAGCCATTTCACTTAACTTTAACCAACACATAGCTCCTCTTCGTACCTCTGTATGGGATAGCTCTTTGAGTCTTCCGAGACCAACCAGGGGCATCTCAGTCAAGACAATTAATCTCTTGTCACACTAAAAATTTGATGGTGAAGGGCATGTCTCTGCATTCACGCATCTCAATCAGTTTGACATCAGTCGACGAAATCTTAAGATTGTTCAAGACAATGAAATATGTCGACTATTAATCCTTACATTCGAAGGAAGAATTAAAACCTGGTTTAGGACATTGCCAGCAAAATCTATTCATAGTTGGAAACAGTTCATGGAAGTCTTTATCGCTGCTCATGAAGATTATGTTTATGATGAACTCTTTAATGAACTGGCAAAAATCTGTAGGCTCGAGAATGAATCTGATAATGATTTCTTTCGAAGAGTCATGCAAATTTACTGTAGATTTCCTGAGAGTGACAAACCCTCAAGCCAAGAAATATTCGATTGGTTTTCATATCTCGTCTCTATTTCTGAAGAATGTGATATGAACGATCAAACTATCTCTCATTTAGATTCAGACTTGATCATGAAAGATAGGGGATGCACAATATCTAACCAGCACTCTCACACAACTGTAGGGGATTCCTTATCAGAAATCTTAGACCCCTCAACCTCGTAGTGTGAACCATTTAACAATCCCCCTTCCGAAAATCTTGAACATATTCTGGTCTATGATGAATCTCTTACAGAAGAAATCCCATCATTTTTAGAGTCTGAAGATTCACATTTCCTTTATACAAATTTGTTCGACATTGATCATGTTATCGCTCAGTTTGTAGGAAAGGTTTAGATAGCTTGGAGTCAAAGCTCAAACTAGCGTAACAGGAGCTTCCCCACCCACTGTCACCTCGATGGGGAGCTCTTTCTATTTAGGGTGGCTAATCCCAAGGGAGACGTCCCTAGTAATCTGGGGCTTTGAAGGAAAAGAGGCAAAGGTTAAAGACTCAAAGGCTAGGATAGGCTTTCCCCTCACAGATTACTGCCAAAAGAGATAGTCAAGGAGAAGATCTTCCACTGAATGGCACCTGTTTGCGAGACAAGACAAATAAAACTAAAATGTGCTGCAGTGGTTAGTACTTCACAATATCAATGACTACCTTTAATACATATGAGCATTAATGAAAGTAATTATTGACGAAGTCAATGATTGCAATAAAAGCTTATATTTTATGTCACTTCTTCAATAAATACACAAGAGATACTGGCATTCAATGTGAAAAATCAAATCTTTATTATATCACAATGCAATAAATATCATAAATCTGCTCATATAAATAATGTTGCTTCGTCGCTATTGCAGAATTAGGGTGACGTCAGCCCTAATATTAGGTCAATTTTGGAAGGCAAAAAAAGTGAACGTTTACACCAAAAGGGCAAAGAAAGTAGTCTACACTTCAAAGCCAACCAATTCACAAGGTCTTATACTCAAATAAGGGTCAAAGAGAGACTTGACGTCACAAATAATGTTGCTGCTGCAAAGGTGACGTCAGCCCTAAAATCAAGTTAGTTTGAAAGACAAAGAGCAGGACGTTTTGCAATCTAAACTTATGAA
>ML783000.1:1004078-1016841 GCA_009831015.1 Picea engelmannii
GGTTACACTTTGTTTAGTGTCGGAAGAATGGCCCAGGGTGGGGAATAGTCCAGGCTCAGCAATCAGGGACAGTTATTCCTCGAGGGCAGATTCATTCTCTCCAGGTTTCACTTTGTTTAGTGTCGGAGGAATGGCCCAGGGTGGGGAGTAGTCCAGGACAGTCATTCCTTAGGGCAGACTCATTCCCTCCAGGTTACACTTTGTTTAGTGTCGGAGGAATGGCCCAAGGTAAGGAATGGTGCAAACATTTCTCGAGGGCAGACTCATTCTCTCCAGGTTACACTTTGTTTAGTGTCGGAGGAATAGCCCAGGGTGAGAAATGGTCCAGGCTGAGAAATCAGAAACAATCCTTCTTCCTTGGTTGAGAAGAATGGGGCAGATAGCCCATTGTTGATATTCTATACTGAGGGCAGACACTCTTTCAGATCTCACAGATGTGAGTGAAAGATTGGCCCAGATGATTCAGTTTTTGTCATAACATTGTTTCCATGCAGGTTGCTATCAGATATTTGTTATGAAGAATGAATGACAGTAGATATGCTACTGTTTGTGATTGTGTTTCACAAGTCTGAGTAGTTGTGTACTACTGTAATAAACAAAGGTGTGTTCTATTAATTGATATTGTACCAGTTGTCATAGGAGATTATCCAGTCGGATAATAATGACAGGTGCTCGTGGTGCTACCAGTTGAATGGTCTGTTGTGCTCAAGACCATACCTCCTTAGCTAGGAGGGAGTGTTAATATTATGGTAGCTTCGGGAGGTATGAACCTCTATTGTGACCTATGACGAGACTAGAATCCTCCAGAAGGAAGCAAAGAATTGAAGGAAACCCTAGACAAGCTGTCGGCTAAACAAATATATTTAAATTGAATTTATTGATGCCCAGAAGGAGAAGTCAGCCCCAGTTAGCCTGGCCAGTCCACTATAAATACAGGGCGCCCGTTTCATTATTTCACATCTCAGCAGTTGCAATGAGAGCTAAATCTACGCAGGCAGTTGCAGGTAGCAGCAGTTTTGTGCGCAAGTTTTCTGGGAGAGCTGGAAAGTGGTGCGCTAGCTTCTGGGTGGGATCATCTGTTCAGTTTAGTTTCTATTTTCTTGCTTGGTGCATTTAGCCTCTCTTGGCTATTGATTGCTACCAGGATTCTCTTCTCGGTCAAGGTCAAGGTGCTCGGAGGGTGGCTTCGGCCTGTGGTTGGGTGACGAGGGTATCGTCGATGGTTAAACGAGCACAATCCTCTATATTCTAACAAAAACTTGTTCCTGAAGATGGAAACAAATAATGTTGGTCTTCAATCAAAGGCTAAGCATTGATACCATGTTAATTCTCTTGAAAAATCAGAACCCAGTTACAGATTTCAAATAAACAAAGAACAGAGCTGAATTTTAAATTAAAAACTGAACATGTTGATTTTTCTTAACACTAAAATGCAGCGAAAAATAAACTCTTAAAGACACAAGCATTCACACTTAAAAATACTCAAATATTTTTGGTCAAATGACCTGGAAAAACCCAACTGGGAAAACCGGTCTTCTGCTTGGTGATTTCTTCTATTTGAGCAAAGGGTAACTTCAGAAATTTTACATCTGTTGTTATAAAAAATTTCTTGAGGCAAAATCTCTGCCTTCAGCAACCTCACACCTCCTCCAACTCCTCACGACCTAGTTTTTGGGTGCGTCATACAACCTGTATGACCCAGGTCGCACGGCCTAGCTGTTGGGTGCATTGTACGGCCTGTATGGCCCGGATCAGATTGGCTTTGTTGTTGGGTGCTATGAAGTGGCTGGCTGAGTAGAAATGGAGGTCGTACATCCTCTTCCTCTCTTGTTGAAGTCTCCTATGTTGCTAAAACCTGCTCTCACTGCTGTAGCTGCTTCTCCACCAACTCGACTTGTGCAAAAATGAGCCCAAAACCCTATTTCTTCCTTGGCAATTCGATTTGGGCCCACCAATCATTTCAATGGCTAAGATTAGATTTGAATGGAGGGCTCAGATTGAATGTCTTATGACTATAGGAAAAATATAATTTTTCCTAAGTCATCTAAGTCATGAAAAGGGTAAATTAAATTGGGCCCCTCTTTGTGGGTCCCCTGCCAGATTTGGTGCACCTCCAAATCTAGCGAACCCTTTCCTCTCTAACTCCAATTCTAACAATTTGCTCTCAAATTACATGTCAATCCTCAGAGGCAAATGCATCAATTGTCCTTGGATACCTTTTCAACGCTCCAGCACTCTTCACATGATTTCGTTGATGTCATAGGAGAAGATCTGGAGTCATCTTTTGCTCAATGTTTCTCTCAAACAATCAACTATCCTCTCTCTCTCCTCAGCATGCGGAGTATGTCAAAATTGAACCCAGGGAGATTTGCATCGATAATGAAGCACGCAAATTTCAACTAATGATTATGGCAAGTGCTCGTCATCCTACTTTGACCCCTGAGGTGAGTGATGCCACCAACTCTGAGACTCTCTTACAAAGTACATTGCATGCAAATTTTATTCATGAGCCTCATCAATTATGTCTCTCGTTGTTGATTTCCTTCTAGCAGTCATATAGCGATCACTGTAAATTTTATAACATAATTGAATCTTTGATTGGAGGAATCTTACACATCCGCATTTCCCATGAACAATAACGCCATCAAATTCAATTTGCTGAGTGAAGATTTTCTTGAATCAATTCTTCCTATCTTTCATCCCACAATGCTTCATTCTCTACAATTGGCCTTCAATAAACACGAAATCGCAAGTTTGGAGTTACTTGATTGGCTTCACTGGCACTATGCTTACACCTAGACTTCTTTCAGTCGGTGTAGAGTAGGTTAGAAATAGGATTAGCATAGTTCTTTTACTTCATTTATACCTACATCGCATAGAGATTTGTTTTCATTTTCGTTTGTATAGAGTAGATTTTGATTTGTTTTGGATCTTTAATAAGGTCACCAATTGCGTTTAGTTTAGTTTGTAGTTAGTGAATGTTTGCTTTAGTTTAATTTTCTTTTCAACAAAGCTTTCTCCTTTTCGTTTAATGCTTTTCATTTTTCTCTGATTAAAAGCTTGGCTTAACCTTGGTTTCCATCCATCTTCATGAGGAAACCATGTGCAGGAGTTCTCTGAGAGGTTTCAATTGCAAAATTAACTTGTTTCAGCAACATTTACTCTGACATTGAGAGTTAGACAACAGGTTATCCCAAGAAGTTGAAAGAATACCTTTTGAGAGATACTTGACAAATAGAACAAGACAGGAACCTTGCTAAGGGAATTACATGGTCTGTTCACAACCTTACGTAGGATAGTTTTTATCGAGCAATATTCATTGAAGTGCTTGTCGCTCTATAAAAAAAAGGTATGCCTAACACTTTATGGTGCATTTATCCTTTTCCCAGTCTTACAATTTGTTTTCAATTGTGGGGGAAAGTAATAGTGTACTTTGCATCTAGCATACGCCTCGAGGAATAGAGTATCAAGTTTTAGTCTCCCTTTGATCTACCTCAAGTGAGATCTAATATCGGGGATATTGATCAATCAAATGGCTCTCAAGCAACCTCTTTAGTGCAGAACTGGTAATCGTTACAATTATAGACATTTGCTACCCAAAAGGAGAGATTTCATCAGACAAACCGACACTAAAGCTCAAGTCTATTCTGTCTCCTGGCAACTAGAACAGCTCTAGAACTTAAAGAAGTGGAGAGGAAATGAAGATCACACAAGGCCAAAGCACAAGAACTTGATGGATAACGAATTGAAGTCCTGGCCAACCCTTGCCCCCTTTGAAGCACAAGGTTGCACAAATGAATTGGAAGTCTTCGGGAAATCACGATGAAGAATGTAATTCTCAGCCAGCGCTAGCACTGAAGCCCATCTAAATGAGGTAATATGCATATGAGCTTTCTCACAGATTAGTCGTTTCAAGAAGCTGCAAACTTCTAGCTGATCAGAATGCATGAATATCCTTGACGCTGTTGGAAACACTCTCGTCCAATATCTCTTATCATTTTACATTATTTACTGATTGCATGCCTTTAATCTTCATTTCGCCTAACTTTCATTTTTCAGTTGCAGCAAGGACTTGGACCAAATTCATCTCTAACCCTAAATACGTCATCTCTTCTCTTTCTTTCTTTATCATCTTTTCCCCTCAAAGCAGTTCATTTCTTAGATTATGTTTGTCTTATGATCTCTGATTAAACTTAATGACATATAGTCTTCTCACCTTCATCTATCTTTTTCACGGGCTACTCCTTCGCACTAGAAAAGGCACGAATCAGCTTGCATCTCTTGCCTAGCTCAAGAGTGAAATTAAGGGTCTTTGTTTGAACATGAATCAGAACTATCTTGGAATGTTGTGACAATGGCTAAACCATGATTGAGCATAATGGTTAATCAACGATCATCCTTGCATATTGGTTGGCAAGCAGATCCTATGTAACAGAGGAACAATCCACACACTAAGTAGATGCTCACGTGAAAGGTGAAATGTCGAAGTCTAAAGGCTGAAAACCATAAGGGATATCTCTATGTAGCCAGGTGCATCAAATATACAAATAAATCTCAATAGTTGGCAGTCATCCCCTATTAGGCTAAAGAGGCCACCGCTTTCTCCATCCACCGATTGATAAGTATGCACTAAATAAGTCGGGAAGGAATGGAAAGGAAAGTTTGACCAGACTAGGGGACATGCAGATATCTTCATTGGGGCTATGGACGCTTGTTGACAACGGAGCAAGGTCTGTGACGTCATGGTGACTCCATCGGGGCTATGGATGCTTGCGGACAGTGGAGGAAACACTTGCGGGATATCTATATATGCACCTGGTGAAAAATCTTTAGTTATCCCAAATATATATCAACCCACGACGAAGATACCAACCTGGATCGTCGATGCAGTTTAAGGAAATAAATCTCATCATAACTCGTCCTCTATTTACAGCAGACGAGCTCCACTAGCCGGTGTGCAAGCATCGCTAGTGAGACCACCACGATGGAATCTTTCAGGTAACTGTTGTGCATTATTTCCAGAATTTTTTGAACTTAAAAGTAAATTCCATAACCCTCTATATTTTATGCTTATCGATTAGGAAAGACTAGCAGAGATTATGGCTTTGCCTAGTGTATCGCCATTTTTTGCGCACGCACAACAACCACCCAATTTTCTTGTCTTAGTGTCCCTCTAAGACAAGAAATTGGGCCCCCTCCAATTTTTCCTACTAGAACCCTCGCCCCCTCTTTCTCATATGAATGGCTACACCCAAGTTTTCCTACCACTCTCCCTACCTTATCATTTGTAGTTTCTCTTAAGATCGCTCCAACCCATCGATCCACACTTCAGTGAGTTCCCTCTTCTTACGCCGTTACATAGCATACCAACAACCACATCCTTCTTCCACCGTCATATTGGCACACTAGTGTTTTCTTCATCAATACATCAACCATATTTCCCCGAACCTAGCCAATGCGCCAATGCGTTTCCGTCAAACCTCACTACACACATTCTTATCTCTTTGCCACGCACATGCCTTTCACTGGCCGACTTCCTTCCACTCGCGCCAATGCATCGCATATTGACGACTCTCCTCCCTTTTGCTTCGATACAATACATATCGGCGAGGTTTGTCTCTTCCTCTCGATGCACTGCTTGTCGATGAGTTTTCCTCTTCCGTCCCCAATGCGCCAGCAGAAGGATGTAAACCCCTCGTCGTCACCGAGCACATTGACAATGATCTTCCTATCGCCAACACGGACCAAGTCAGCAAGGCCCACCTTCATCGTAAGGACTATCTTATCCTCCTCTTAGCTTGGATCCTTCTTTCTACGCCATCAATCAATCTCCTATCATTTGGTGACTCGGCTCTCTGTGCCTATATGGATATTTGATGACTGTTACCTACTGCGCCTAACCTCCTTCATGACCACATTCATAATCAAATTTCTCAGTGTCGCCAGTAGCTCGCATTCACGTACCACATCAGCTTGTTTGATTTATGCCTCTTGATTTTATGACTAGCCATGAGAATGAAAGTGTTATATATCATCAAAGATGTGTTAACTGCAGCATATGTAGGTCTTGCACTGGCTCTGAGATGCATCTTGAAGGAAAAACGATCACCTCGGCTCCGAAACCGTGTTAAGCACTTCAAATGTCAATTGGTTGTTTTTGCGGGTTTGGAATTCTATGTTACGGACACATCACCTCAACGTCAATGGATGAACGAAGAGCCTATATAACATAGATGGCACAGGAACTTATGGAATCGAACTCTAGTGGAGCAGTAGCAAGAACGAGGTCCGAACTTTCATTTAAAAATGTCCTAGCTCGCAATTTTGGGTATTGGTCAAAGTGTATTTGTCACTCCTTAAAAAGGATAGTTGTATGAATTACGCGATTAAGATTCCGATGCAACTGACGGAATCAAAATCTAAGGTCTGGAAGTGCCAAAATGATCGCCAAGGATTTCTCACCAAGCAAGCCCCGTTAACCGTGGCCATCATTAAAAAATGGATTCATTCAAAAGCTTGACTAACATGTTCAATTATCTTAATATAAGTGTCTCTTTGTACTCTCTATGTTGTAAAAAACGACACCTCAATCGGACATCGTATGAGAAAATTATGGTCTTTCGAACTTAAGCTCTTGTTGTTTCTTGTCGATAAACGGACACTTCGAAATTCTTTCAAATTGTCTTCCTTCATACCAGAGGAGATGATGGGAACAAGTTCGGTTTATACCATAAAGAGTTCGTCAAGAGTCCTCTCTTTGACATCGGAGAAATTCCCATGAACTCCTTCAAAAGTTGTTAAATTATCCTCCGAATTGATCGGAGTTGTTAAAATTTTAATTAAAAAGTACCTAGGCAAGTGTTTCTCATCCCTAGGCACCTAAGGGGTGAGAAAGTGCCTAATGTGGGCCCTAGTCATTTAATTTGTGAGATGCAAATTAAAAGGTGACTTTATAACTTTAGTGAGGGTGAGTGAAGAGACACTCAATCTCAACCACTCCTCTAATCTAATCTCAGCCATTGGATTAAGAAACTCCTCACCTACCTCATGAGGTCGATTAGGGTTGGAGGGCGCACCCATTGTTGGGTTGTTGGTTCATTGTTGAGAGAGCAAGAGAGAGAGCATTTTCGAGCTTGAGAAGAGGCCATTTTTGCAGAGATAGGGAACGCATCCCAAGGCTGCTATCTAGCACAGAAATCGAGGCAGCAAGTACAACATTGAATGCAAGTCGTACTGTATAGATAGAGCAAGTCGTACAACAAGCAGAGCAGGCACAAAAATCGAGGCAAGGTACAGTCCGAGCAGAGAGGCTGTATTGTACGAATTTTCGAATTCCGTACAGCAAGAAAGAAAAAAAAGGCACGAAAACTGAGGTAGAAAGTACAGTCTGTACTGTACAGATTCCGTATAGTCTGTACTGTACAGATTCCGTATAGTCTGTACGGTCTGTACAACTGTTATTCGGGCAGAGAAATCGAGGATAAGGCGTTGTGCTATTTTCTAGAAGTTTCAACACGTTTCCCAAGGCAATCGTACAGCATTTATTGCACTATTTTGGGCTGAGACTGTTGGCACGAATTTCGAGGTGACCGTACAGCATTTTGGAGGCACACAAATCAAGGAGTAGACCTGTAATTAATTGCAGAAAATTCTGGAAAGAGTTTTATGGAGTTTCGCTCATTTCCTGTGTGAAGACTTGGCACAATTATCGAGATAAGTTTGTCATTAAATTTTTTAAGATGAACATGCTGTAACATAATTTCTCTGAAGCTCCTAAATAATAAAAATCTCTCTCTCTCACTGGTTTTGCCCTTGTGGGTTTTTCCAGGGTCGTTGTTAGACCGAAAATCTCTGTGTCAATATTTTCTAAGTTTTATGTGCTGCTGATATTTTATTTCTACATTATAAACGATGTTCAGAATCCTCATGTTTCAGTTCTGAAATTATTTTTTCTGCTAAGATTTATTTGTTGTGATAAAACTGGGTTTGGGCATTAAACATTGGCTAAAAAATCAGCGAGACTGAAACTGGGTTGGGGTCTGAAATTTTACAGGAGTTCCCATCAACTCCTCTGATGCAAATCGGAGGAGTTAGTTTAAACTCCTCTGATGCACATCGAAGGAGTTCCCATCAACTCCTTCGATGCAAATCGGAGGAGTTAGTTCAAACTCCTCCGATAAAGATCGAAGGAGTTCCCATCAACTCCTCCGATGCAAATCGGAGGAGTTCCCATTAATTCCTCCAAAACCTAAAAAACTATCTTTCATAAATCGGCCATAACTTTTGACCCAGGTGTCCATTTTGTGTGTTCTTTATACCGTTGGAAAGTTCTTTTCGAGCTCTACAATTTCCTAGTTATATGATTTGAGAAATTCCTCACCTATGGTATACATTTTTTGGGATTAAGATATGACACCTTGTTAACAACCCCGAAGAACACCACACCTCAACCGCGTGCAAAGGAACCATGAATCGAACTCAAGGAAGTTTATACGAAGTCTTTGTTACTTATATTTCAGTTTTATGGGTTCAAATACTTGTTTTAATAGTTTATTTAAGTATCCCTCTGATACTACTCATCTACAATATGTTGAATGATGCCAGGTACTGATGTCGAGAGGAGGATGCACTCAACATCCTTATAGTGTGATCTACATCTAAGGACAACATCAATTGTCATAACAGCGTGTAGTAGCGAAAGGAATCTTATTCAAATGGTTGAAGAGGAGGTTTGAACCCCATGATGATCGATTGTCAAACTTGGACGACCAAGATGTTCCAATGTCCACACTAGTCATTACGATGGATGAGAGGCACTATAGCCAAAATCCATTATGGCCCACCAACGCTAGAAGACAAATTCGAAATGTAACCGCTATCTTTGTTCCCTCGTCATCATAAAGAAGATAAGGACAAACGTTGGCATTTGAAGGGTCACGTGAGTAGGCGAAAGGTCAAGAGTCATGTTAAACCCCAATAAATACTAGAATTGAACCCAAAGAAAACGCTTTTGGCTTTTCAAACATTGGACACTTCTAAACTACTTTGGGAATACAGTGTCAACTAAAATTGGATAGTTGTCCTTAGAGTTTTCATGTACTATTGTTGAAACTGTTAATACGGAGAAGCCCTCGGGGCCAACTTTTGATAGAGAGAAGGACTTGCATGTGTTGTTGTTTTGCTGCGAACTATTTCAAGCAGAATGTTTGTTGTTCACATGGGATGTAAGAGCATGTTTGTTTATAGACTATTCTGACGCAATACATGTTTTCTTGCAGTTTTGTTACTCTTTCTTGTATTACATGTCCTGAGCGAATGAGCTGCTAATGTATGTGATATAGTGAGTTAGACTACTCGGGTTATATATTTATGTGCATGTGTTATCCGACTTTATTTTTTCATTTCAGTGATCTACGTGAAGCTATTGGTAGAGTTAGTTTCATGTCACAACTCATTCACCTACGTTAATTCGCTCCTAGATAGGATAGGGTACATTAGAAGTAGATTAGATATATGCATTTACATAGTCTTCATCTACATCTTTTGTTTGCATAACCATCCATCATTCACCCTCATCGGCGGACCGGGCCGCAACCGGTAAAACCAAACAAGTAATGGTTGTCGAGCCAGAATCTGGATGGGTTCCCTATTCCAAACGATGAGAGGTCTAATTGGGACTTCTTACCAGGGGTAACCCCTTACTATTGTCGGGTGATTTCAAACCCATCAACAGTGTCGGTACCCGAGTAGAGAAGTATTTCCCGAGAAACCCTTCAAGGTGTAAGTATAATTGAATGAGGTGGAATGGAGTTTATTTCATGGTCATGGTGTCATTGACATGCAAGCCCATGTACGGGTTCATTTCCATGAGCGCCTTTGTAGAGGGACCACTTGGTGCTTGAGTTACCCTTTCCTCGACAATGTGTGTATTCCAAACCCCTTTCTTGTCTTTTGATATTATTTTATTACTTTGCAAGTCCCCTTTTCAAGTTCATGCATTTATTATTTTTCTTACTAGGATTGAGTCCAATTAATTTGATATGCATTCGGTGCATTAGGACTAGGGGCGATCGCCTCATAGCAAAAGGGTAGAGCTCAAGCTGACTTTTGGCTTTTAATTTAGTCATTTGTCATCCCATTATTACTTATTTCTTTTATAACATGTTTTTTTTATTTTTTTTACCAACTGCATCAACCTCGGCATTCTAGCCCTTCTTATCATAGGAGGATGAAGACACGGACCTTTTTGGTGTACATGTAACAACCATTCCCAAAAGATAGGACAATGAAAGGAAAATAGATGGATTGCATCAAGTATGGAAGGGAGTGATACGTTACCCTTATCAAGACCTCCCAGTAGTACACTTATTCCCCAAGAATGAAAACACTGGACTAGGACATAAATGATGGCCACCAAGGTGAAACAAGGCAACAAGCATAACTTCCAAGCATCATGATCCAGTATCTTACTTAACCCATGATCCTCGCCTAAATGCCTGATGTATTAAATGTAACACTTTATATGAAACAATGACTAGTGTACCTCATGTTAAATTTGGCAACATCGACAGTCATTCTCCAATGAGAGGCCATATGGGCCACCCTGAGGCTAGCCATGGAGATTTGGAGAATCAACCAGTCTTGTGAGGTATTGACAAAAGCCAAGGGGAACGTACAACCTCTGTGAGTCAAACCAAAAGTCAGGATGAACGAGATGCTATGTAAGTCTAAAGCAAAAGTCAAGGGGAACGTACAACCTCTGTGAGCATAGATAGTCGAGTGCAAAAGTCAAGGGGAACGTACAACCTCTTTGAGCATAGACAAACTAGTGCAAAAGTCAGGGGGAACATACAACCTCTGTAAGCCTAGACCAGCCTTGTGAGCCATGAGCAAAAGTCAAGGCATCTAGCAAAAGTTAGGTTGAATATAAAATTCCTATGAACTAGAAACAAACGATATTCCTAATATTGCAAACGATATAAATGTATTGATCTAGTGCGTTGGCACGTGTAACATTATCCACCATGAAGAGAAATTTGAATTGCCTTGTAAAGAGTCAAGTTGTAGAAGTCAAAGTTGCATATCTAGGTCAAAGTCAAAGTTGTCAAGTTGTCACATGTTGCATGCATGCATGACATGTGCATGCTAAGTTAGTACGCATGCATGCCAAGTCAAGGGTGAGTTGTAACTGAAGTCTCAAGTCTAGTTCGATTTTCGAACTAAAGTGTGAAGCTAAGTTATGTCGAGCATGCCTTCTTACCTCTAATTCGAGCCCTCTCCTCTTCTCCTATTCATTCCTTTATAAACAGAGGTCGACCCCCTCTCTTCTACACAATTGCTATGCAGGGTAAAGGTGAAGCTATAGAGGCAGCATTGCAACTGCTAATCAAAGGCGCATATTAGTCCTATAGAGGCTGCTAAACAGAGGCGCATATCAATCCTATAGAGGCTGCTATATAGGACAGCATATCAGTGAATAACAAGGCAGCTTATCAGTCAAGAACAGAGTAGCTTATCAGTCAAGAAAAGGCAGCCTATATCCCTAGTAAGAAAGGTTGCATATCAATCCAGAAAAGGGAATCAAAGTAGCACCCAGGTAGCGCTTAGTCTTTTCTACAGTGTTGGTCAATAACCAGAAATTATATCAGCAAAGTCTCTCATCTTCTACAAGGTCCTTTCAGTGTAGTCTAAGTCGTCTTGGCAAGCTCTTTAAGAGTAGAGTATTCAGGTGGATATTTGTAAGTGATCTTACATTATTAATGCAATAAAGAAATATCGTTTTTTGGGGTTTTTCTCCCTGTACAGGGTTTCCCTGGGGTATATGTGTTGTTGATGTGCATGCTTACGTATCTACATGGTTATTGCTATGCAGGTATGATTCTATATTGTTGAAAGGTATTAAGTTGGAATCAAAGTGTTGAAAAATAAAGAAATAATCCACATAAGGAATCAAGCTCAAAATTTAACATGGTATCAGAGCTTAGGGTGTGATAAGCTTGTTGAAGTGTAGCAGCAGGTACACACAAATCCAAGTGAGCTTGATTAAGTTTCCAGTGTGAGATCCATGGCATCCTCCATTTCAATCAGGGCTGAGGATAGGCTTGAAGGAGCTGCCAACTTCAATGTGTGGAAGCTCCGAATAACAAATATTTTGCAGGAGCATGATCTTGAGCAATATGTGACCACAGTGGTGGAGAAAACCACTACTAATGCAGGAACAGCGGCCTTCAAGAAGAGTCAAGCAAAGGCAAAGCGAATCATCTTTGACTCAGTCAAAGACAGTATAATGCCAACGATGACTTCGTTAATAACTGCCAAAGACTGTATGGATACCTTGGTGAATCTATATGAGAAACAGGCTCCATGTCAGAAGAGAACACTTAAGCACAAGCTTAAGTATTTGCAAATGGAAAAAGGTGAATCAGTAGCATCTTTCTGTTCCAGGATAGCCTAGATCAGAGATCAGTTTTTGGTCACAGGTGTCACAGTGGACGATGATGACTTAGAGCAGACCATATTTGATGGTCGTCCTTCCTCATGGGAGACCTTCTTATCCAGTGTAAGTGGGAGAGAGATTCAGCCCACGTTTGAGAGGTTATGGCATGATTGCCTTCAAGAGAAGAGTCGCACTGCTACCAGGAGCGAGCCAACCAAAGAAGAGCATTCAACATTAGCATCAAGATTCAAGGGAAAGAAGAAAGTCACTTTCCAGAAAGGCTCTCAGAGGAAGTCAAACACCAAAGGTATGTTCAAAGGCAAAAGT
>ML783000.1:1017375-1055104 GCA_009831015.1 Picea engelmannii
GATAGAGGGAGTAGGCTCTATCTCCTTCATATTGGAATCTGGGGCTAGACTTCATGTTGATGAAGTATTATATGTTCCAGGGCTCAAGAAGAATCTACTATCAGTTGCAACCCTTGAGGACAAGGGATATTGGGTGATCTTCAGTACAGAAAGGCACTACTATGAGCTAAAGGTAGCCACTTGAGTACAACAGAACCCATCGGGACTCGCAGATGAGGATTGTACATCGTGACAGGATAGTTAGTTCAAGCATTGGCTCATGATGCGACTAGCTCCAGTGAATTGTGGCACAGAAGACTTGGACATCTTCATTACAAAGCACTTCCAGATCTGCAGAACATGGTATGTGGCATGCCCTCTATTTCTCTTAGTAAAAATGAAATTTGTAAAGGATGCATGCTAGGTAAAATTATAAAGAAAGCATTTCCTAGTAGTGACAACATAACTCAGGGCATCTTAAATCTGGTTCATTCTAATATATGTGGTCCCATGTCATCTTCCTCACTCAGTGGTTGTTTGTATTATGTCATTTTTATTGATGATTACTCAAGAAAATGTTGGATATATTTCCTTAAAGCTAAAAGTGACACATTTGATAAATTCAAAGAGTATAAAGCCTTTATTGAAAAGGAGACAGGGAAACACATCAGAACCCTTAGAACAAACAATGGAGGAGAGTTTAAATCTCTCTAGTTTGAGGATTTCTGCAAGTCAGTAGGAATCAAGAGACAGTTGACCGTGCCATATAACCCTCAACAAAATGGAGTTGTTGAGAGCAAAAACAGGACAATTTGCAAAGCAGCGAAAGCCATGATGTTTGACCAGGATCTGCCAAATTCTTTATGGGCAGAAGCTACCTCCATTGCCGTGTATATTCAGAACAGGTGTCCACATGCTATCTTGAAGGACAAGACTCCTGAAGAGGTGTTCTCAGGGATCAAACCTGAAGTAGGGCATCTAAGGATATTTGGGTGTCGAGTGTATATTCATGTCCCTAAGGAAAAGAGGACAAAGATGGAACCCTCAGGCAAGAAAGGGGTTTTTGTGGGGTACAGTGAGAACTCCAAGGCTTACAGGATATATGTACCGGGTCAGAGGCAGATAGAGATAAGCAGAGATGTGACTTTCCATGAGGAAGTCGCATTCAAGAAATCCAGAGAGCTTCAACAGGAATCAAAAGTAGTTCAGCCAGCTTCACCCTCTTCTGAAAATGAAGAGTCAGATGATCAGAGGGAGGAACCTCATGGAGGGCCAAGTAAGGAGCCCCTAGAACCTGCTGAAGAGTTAGAAAGAACTCTTGAAGAACCACCAGCCAAAAGGAAGCCAGGGTGGCTTAAAGAAACAGTGCAGGAAGCAGAAAGGATAGTTGCTCCCAAAGGATCTTTTAGGGAAAGTAAGAGAGCTCACAGGTTTGGAGGCTATGTTGCACTAATGAGCAACATCAGTGATGTCGAACCTTCTTCATTTGAAGAAGCAGATAAATTACAAGTATGGAAGGATGCCATGCTTGAGGAATACAGGTCAATTCTAAAGAACAATGTCTGGGACATTGTGCTGAGGCCAAAGTACAAATCAGTGGTCTCTTCCAAATGGATCTCTAAGATCATACATACAGCTGATGGGAGTGTGGAAAAGTTCAAAGCAAGATTTGTAGCCAGAGGCTTCACTCAGAAAGAAGGAATCGACTATGAAGAGACTTTTGCCCCTGTAGCCAGGTATACCTCCATTCGAACTATTATTGCACTAGCTTCCGTTCTTGATTGGAAGCTACATCAAATGGATGTAAAAACAACATTCTTGAATGGAAAGATTGAACAGGAGGTCTTTGTGGAACAACCATACAGTTTTTTACTGCATAACAAAGCCACTCATGTATGCAAGCTAAGGAAGGCCTTGTACGGTCTTAAACAGGTTCCCAGAGTTTGGTATGACAGGATTGATGGCTTTCTTAAAAGCCTGGGCTTTCAGAAAAGTGATGTTGATGCAAATCTGTACTTCAAGGTAAGAGGTAACCAACCTGTTATACTAATCCTATATGTTGATGATCTCTTTCTAATAGGAGATGAAGGGCTAATAGCCTGGTGTAAGAGGGAGCTAATCTCAGAATTCGAGATGAAAGACTTAGACTTAATGCATTACTTCCTAGGATTGGAAGTGTGGCAAAGACAGGGCGAGATATTTCTGGCACAAAGAAAATACACAATGGATGTATTAAAGAGGTTTGGTATGATGGATTGCAAATCCATGTCTACTCCGATGGTTGCCAACCTGAGGAAGCTGCATGATTCTAAATCAGGTTCAGATTTGGTGGATCCCACCATGTATAGGCAGCTAATTGGATCATTGATGTACATGATCCACACCAGGCCAGATATATCTATGCAGTGATTGCAATGAGTCAGTTCATGACTGAATCGAGACAGAGACACTGGGTGGCAGCAAAGCACATCTTGAGATAACCCAGAGGGACCATTACTTATGGTCTGAAATATACATCTGGTGGTGGTCTATTTCTACATGGGTATGCAGATGTTGACTGAGAAGGAAGCCCAGTGGATCGGAAGAGTACTTCCGGATACTGCTTCAGTTTAGGATCCGCTATGATCTCTTGGTCAATCTGGAAACAATGATCCATTGCACAAAGTACAGCAGAGGCTGAGTACATTGCAGCAAGTGATGCTAGCAAGGAAGCGGTATGGCTCAGAAAATTGGTTTCTAGGTTGTTTGGTGACAAGCTCGAAACGGCAGTGGTTCACTGTGACAATCAAAGTTGCATAAAACTGACAGAGAACTCGATATTTCACGACAGGTCAAAACATATAGACATGAAATACCACTACATCCGAGACTTGGTCCAGAGAAAAACTGTAAAGTTACAGTACATAGCCACGAGCGAGCAAGTAGTTGATATCCTGACCAACCAAGCCTTTAACCTCGAGACAGTTTGTGCAGTTGAGAGGCAAGCTTGTTGTGGTTGAGAATGACTCCCTCGCTAAGAGGGAGTGTTAAATTTGGCAACATCGACAATCATTTTCTAATGAGAGGCCATATGGGCCACCCTGAGGCTAGCCAGGGAGATTTGGAGAATCAACCAGTCTTGTGAGGTATTGACAAAAGCCAGGGGAAACGTACAACCTCTGTGAGTCAAACCAAAAGTCAAGATGAACGAGGTGATATGTAAGTCTAAGGCAAAAGTAAGGGGAAAAGTACAACCCCTGTGAGCATAGACAGTCGAGTGCAAAAGTCAGAGGGAACGTACAACTTCTATGAGCATAGACAGACTAGTGCAAAACTCAGGGGGAACGTACAACCTCTATGAGCCTAGTCAAGCCTTGTGATCCATGAGCAAAAGTCAAGGCATCTAGCAAAAGTTAGGTTGAATTTAAAATGGCATTGTCTAACTATTCTACGAAATAGTTTTTTTCGTCAAAATCCGACGATATAAATTTGCACGAAATCACTATTTTTTGTTGTTTAAAATCTAGTTTTGATTGCAGAAATGGATTCAGCATGCTAGAAAAACCCTGGGGCACTTGGATTATACAAAAATAATCACTCAAATCTGCGAATCTAACAATTTTCTGTTGGATTTCAAGCAAATGTCCCTGGAAAAAATCGCCAGAAAACCTTCATTTCGTAGAACGTTTAGCCTATGGCATATAAAATTCCTATGAGCTAGAAACAAACGATATTCCTCATATTGCAAATGATATAAATGTATTGATCTAGTGCGTTGGCACGTGTAACATTATCCACCATGAAGAGAAATTCGAATTGCCTTGTAAAGAGTCGAGTTGTAGAAGTCAAAGTCATAGTTGTCAAGGTGTCGCATGTTGCATGTTGCATGCATTGCATGCATGTCCAGTTGCATGTTGCATGCATGACATGTGCATGCTAAGTTAGTACACATGCATGCCAAGTCAAGGGTGAGTTGTAACTGAAGTCTCAAGTCTAGTTCTATTTTCGAACTAAAGTGTGAAGCTAAGTTATGTCAATCATACCTTCTTACCTCTAATTCGAGCCCTCTCCTCTTTTCCTATTCATTCCTTTATAAGCAGAGGTCAACCCCCTCTCTTCTACACAATTGCTATGCAGGTTAAAGGTGAAGCTATAGAGGCAGCATTGCAACTGCTAATCAGAGGCGCAAGGACAGCATATCAGTCAAAAACAGGGCAGCTTATCAATCAAGAACAGAGCAGCTTATCAGTCAAGAAAAGGCAGTTTATATTCCTGGTAAGAAAGGTTGCATATCAGTCCAGAAAAGGGCATCAAAGTAGCACCCAGTCAGCGCTTAGTCTTTTCTACAGTGCTGGTCAATAACCAGAGATTATATCAGCAAAGTCTCTCATCTTCTACAAGGTCTTTTCAGTCCAGTCTAAGTCGTCTTGGCAAGCTCTTTAAGAGCAGAGTATTCATGGTGGATACTTGTAAGTGATCTTACATTATTAATGCAATAAAGGAATATCGTTTGTTGGGGTTTTTCTCCCTGTACAAGGTTTCCCCAGGGTATATGTGTTGTTGATGTGCATGCTTACGTGTCTACATGGTTATTGCTATTCAGTTATGATTTTGTATTGTTGAAAGGTATTAAGTTGGAATCAAGTGTTGAAAAATAAAAGAAATAATCCACATATGGAATCAAGCTCATAATTTAACACCTCATGTGTGTTGAACTACCATCATCGGATAAACCATGCTGATCAAGTGAATAAGTTGAGCAATGATGCGGGGGAGGCATCTAAGGGGTTATTGTATGTGGAAAATGTTGATCAATCATCTCATCGGGATCATTGGCAGTAATGTGGACCATAATGTGGACCATGAGACATGATCTCCTCTAGTTAGAGAAGGTAACGGAGCTCATATATCCTCGTCATGAGCTCAGATAATAAATTCAATTTCATGAAAATGCTCGCCAATCTTTGCATGACTCAATGACACCACCCACAGATTCGACCTCTAATTGTAAAGCATTGAGAAAAACAAAAGAAAGCAAGAAGATGAAGAAAGAAAAAATATGAACATTATACTAAACCTAACATGTGCAATATTTGCAAATCAATGTAAACATATTGCATACCAAAACGTTCTCGTCATCCTCCGGCAACTCCTCCTCGATACCAATCTGCACGTCCAGCTCCTTTTCCTTTTCCGGCAAGGGTTTCTTCAACGCCGGATACCTCCTCCTCGTTCTTCGGTACCCCCTCGCGCCTGAAAATAATCGTTCCGGCCGGTTTCCGTCTGAGATAACATCTTCCCCTCTCGTCCATGGGTGGCAAGATGGCCTCGGAAAGGCAGTTCGGAGGAACCTCCGGGGAGCTGCAGAAGGTTCGATCCCTAAACCTCCTTTCGACGGAAAACTCGGGTGTGAGCTGAGAAATACATTGAAGGTGAGAGTTTGCATTTTGTTAAAAAATGCAGGCGGTTTGGTCTGCATAATGAAGCGGAGGGCCGCCATTATTTTCAGCGTGAGAGCTGAAATAGGGTGACTTTAGTCTTTCATCAATTATAAGTATGAGATATTTATCAAAAAAATATATGAAAATGCCCAAACCTGGCTTTTGTTCATTGCTGAGTGTAATAGAGTGTTGAGCATGATGCAAATGTGTCACTTTGTTGTATGTAGGTGGGTAGGATGAAAATGGTGGGATATGTTTATGTGAGGTGTTTTGAAATTGTTCTTATAATTATAAAATGTGTTTTTATAGGAGTACATTGGTTTTGATAAGAAGTTTAGTTTCTAAGTGTAAAGGCTTCAATACATTATGATCATGTTATCTATAAAATCCTCTCCAAAAGTAGTGGACCCCTTATTAATATGATAGTTGATTAGTTGTAGGGTTGATATACTTGTGTGTTTGGATTTTTTCTTGTTTCTTTGTGTGGACTATGTGCAAGTATGTTAATAACAATGAGATATGCATATGTGTGGTGTTTTGGAAATGTTTTTATGACTATAAAATATTTTCTTCTCGTATTTCACATCGGTTGTGTGGCTTGTGGGGTGATAGTATAGAGACCCTAATATGTCATGATCCTTATGCCAACAAGGGTGTCTATAAAAATGGTGATCCCCATACTAACATAATGGTTGATTTGTTGTAGTGCTAATATGTTTGTTTATGCAATCTTATACTCCCTCCTTTGTATGGAATGTGTACTCGACCTTCCCCTCCCTCCTTTGTGTGGCATATGTTTGCTCAATGTTCCCCTCCCTCCTTTGTGTGGCATATGTGTGTATGTGTGAGTGAATAATAAATATTGAATACACCTACATGTGGGATGTTGGAAATGCTTTTACAACTATAAAATATAATCTCCTCTTATCCCACATTGATTGTGAGGTTTGGCATGTCGCAACAGAAGGCCCTAGTGTGTCATGATCCTTGTGCAAATGGGAGCATCCTTAAAGGTAGTGACCCTCCTATTTACATAATGGTTGATCAATTGTAGGATGATATGCTTACTTACTTAGTGTTCTCATACCTTTTTTGTGTGATCAAAATATTATTCACTCTTCTTAAATACTATGACATCCAAAAAAACAAAAAGAGACGCATTTTATCTATCTCATTTCCCATGTTTAAACAACTTTAAATAAACTAACAAAGATTCTTCTTAAACCCAATTCATAAGTATCGAGGGGGATTGAAAAAATATTAAGGTTTGTAGCTTAAGTTTTTTTATCCCTCTTTGCACTTAATCAATTTAAGTTTAAGATGGACATGTGCAAGTAGGTTTGTTTCCATGTAACTACCCATAAGAAACCCCCAAAGATTTCACCACCGTCAATCGGTGGTAACCAAGGTAAACTATCAATGTAGGTTATAGTACATTTGACCTAAACATCAAGTGTTAGCATATCACATATAGCCAACTCGAGGACTTAACCACAAGACCTCTTATTTCAATTCATAACACTTTACCACTTGAGCTAATCCACCAAGCGAGCTATGTAAGTAGTTGTATTAGCAAAAACATGTAATACATTTAAACCTAGTTTGATACTCGCTTTAATGTTATGAAACTAATGTTATGTGTCTTGGGTTCAAATATTTGATACATCCCATGTTCAAGGGAATTGAGGATATTCATCTATAGCTTCACAACATCAAGAGACACATCAAGACTAATTTTAAGTGGGTCTTTAACAATGTTTATATTTAATGCATCCAATGCCCCATGTAAGGTGAATGGATCAAGACATACACACACAATCTATGTAAATATGGAGAGTTGGTGAATAATCCCCCACCCTACTCATGGTATAGAATGCACAACACTTATGTCCATGCAACAATGTGGAAATGGTTGAGGATCATAACCCTTGACAAATAACTATATAGTTAATCAACAATAAATCAACTAATCGCAACCCGCTAGCATAAATACTATTACAAATGCATGCCTAGCATAATTTACACAACCACTGTGTTGACTTTGACTTGTATACACAATGACTATATTGTGACATAACAAATATTCAAGCAAGCATACAACCACAAAAATAAATTCTTACAATAATATTCACAATTTGGTGTGACAACATGGGTAGAATATACACTCTAATATTTCCATAAATGAGTAGTATGTATAACACGAGGCTTTGCAACACAACTATCTCTCTATCACGCAATTACAAATAAAAACAATAAATCTCTTTGGAACATGAAGATGGGTATAAAATAATACAACTCAAGAGAAAACAAAGTATTTTTCGTCTATTCATATATAAACTACATAAATGTGTAAATTGTTAAGAAGATAAAGAAACATAGAGGGAATAACATGATATGTTATCATCGGTGGGTTTCACTTGTAGCTATTCATTGCACTTTCCACCCACAACAAGGCATGTGTTATTTACAACAAAGCACGCGACAAGGTGGCGTGACATGATTGAAACACAACCAAAATATGGCTATTATGAGTAGGTCGCATTGTTGAATTACACAACAAGATAGATATGTATTCATGACATGTTGGCAAACTATCATTCTGAAGCATGACTAAGACAATGCAAACATGCTTAGACAATTATTGAAATGGACATTTCTCGTTAACATGACTCCTCCAACCATGTGCTTAATCGATCTTTGTCTATGTTTGGCATCAAACCTCCCTACTTGGGAGTTGTTGGTCAACAACTATCTTGTCAGTTAAGGAAACTTAATTTGAACTTGCCATATGTTTCTTCACAACATCAAGAAACATATCAGGCCTAGTTTTGGGTGGGTATCTAGTAGTGTTTATATTCAATGCACCCAATGCCCCATGTAAAGTGAATGAATTGCGACATACACACACAAAGATATACAAATATGAAGAGTTGGTGGGTCACCCCTTGCAATACTCAAGGTATAGAATGGACAACACTTATGTTTGTGCAATAACATGTAGATGGTTGAGGGTCGTAACCCTTGATAAATAATTGTTTGACTAATCTTTGAGTATGTAAATTTTCACAATTCATCATAATTATAGAATAATCTATAGATTTAAACTATGTTAAACTTTGGAACATTTCTAAACTCTAGCATAGTTTAAATCCAAAAACTATTCTATAATTATCCAACTAATCATCAATAAATTGGCTAATCATAACCCACTGGCATAAACACATTGATACAAATATGTGCCTAGCAAAATTAGCAAAACCACTATGTTAACTTCAACTTCTACACACAATGACTAGATTATGACATGACAAATATTTAAGCAAACACATAACCATGAAAAAAAATCTTACAATGAGATACACAATTTAGTATGACAACGTGTGTAGAATATATGCCTCGATATTGCGTTAAACATGTAGTATGTACAACATGAGTCTTTACAACACAACTGTATTTTTATCGAACAATTATAAATTAAATTACTACTCTTTGCAATGTGAAGATGGGGTATAAAATAATAAAACTCAAGGGAATACAAAGTATTTTCTATTTTTTCATATCTAAATAATGTAAGTGTGTAAATCATCAAGAAGATGAAGAAACATAGAGAGAATAAGATGATATGTTATCAGTATTGGGTTTCATTTATCGTTGTCCATCCATGTCAAGGCATGTGTGTATTTGCAACAAAGCAAATGCCAAGGTAGTGTGACATGGTTGAAAAACAATCAAAACATGGCTATTACAAGTAGGCCATAGTGTTGAATTACATAACAAGATATATGTGCATACATGACACAATGGCAAACTAGCCCTCTATAGAGTGAGTAAGACAATGCAAACATGCTTAAACAATTCTTAAATGGACCTCCCCCATTAACACAACTCCAACAACCACGGACTTAGTTGATCTTTGATTCTATCCAGGATCAAACCTCACTACTTAGGAGTTATTGGTCAATCACTGTCTTGTTAAGGAAGCTTGATTTGAATTTGCTATAAGATGTATCATCTTTAGCTTAAGGAGATTGTACTTTCCATTCATATGATAAAATTCTAGGTTTCCCTATTTGGTTGCTTATTCTTTTCATCGTGGACTTATCTTTTCTTTTAGCTCCTCATTAGCATCCACAACTAACTCTTGTGGAGTAAGTGTAAAAGAAAAATCTTCATCATTATCCATCATCAATCACTCGTGGAGCTTTAGGTGACCCACTTTAAACACTACATAAATGCCCATGCATGCTAGCAGGTTCAACTTAAATGTGTGCTCTCCACTTTGCTTAGCAATCGTGTAAGGGCCATATCTAACTGCCTCGATCTTCTTGTCTTTCTCCTTAAACCTCTCCTTTCGAAAATATATCCAAATTGTCTGGTGTAAAATTGATGTTATGTGAGGTGTTGATCATGCATGCCATGTGCTTTTATTGACTATATTGAATTTGAACATGAATCATTCATATGCATTCATCAAACTTATTGCTTTCCCATGTCCAATGGGTTCCTTTGTCATCATGGCCTCGGTGTAATGTCCCCATTTTTTTATTCCCATGCCTTGCAGTGAGAGGCGACCTTATGAGTTTATGTCAACCTCACCAGAGGAGTAAAATGAGGATAACAATGAGCTCGAGCAATTTGGAGGAGTTATATGGGGCCCAGGCTAGTCTATTCACCACCTTTCATCATCAAGATCATTTTTGCACAGTTCGCTCTTGGTTCTATGACATTCTAACAATTTCCATAATTTTGGGTTATTATTGAACATACTTTAATTAAATATGCTAAAGGTATTATTTGGATCATATTATCGGACAGGATACCTTCATGCAATAGCTCATTGGAACCGAGACGAAAAAATCTAAAGGTTGGGATGATAAGAAAGGGACTCTGGCATCCGAGAATGTCTTAAAAAAACAAATTAATCACTTTTCGGTATTCAAAGGGAATTAATTAATTATTTAATGTCATCGAAGCGGGAAAATAATCTATCTTTAAACAAGGGACATTGAGTAATCAGTTAAAAAGGCACCTAAATGACTATTGAGTTTAAAAAGTCACTTTAAGTTATTAAAAGTGTAAAAGGGTTGGAAAAGGATCAACGATAGAATAAAAGGAGAATAAGGGGCACCCTCTCTCATTATGCATTTGTTATTTTCCAAAAACGAAATTGAAAGAGCTCTTGTGGCCTTGGATTTTTGGACGAAAAACCCTAGAGAGTTTAGAGATTGGTTTCAATGGTGAGACTATCCACCCTAACTGGTCATATGGAAGAGATTATTTAGATTTCTTCAAGTGTGCTTCAGTGTGGCTGGTATTTCTTCTTTGGCAACGAAGTTTTCTTACTTGTGGTTGAGTTTTCTTTGTGGTAGCGGAGCTTCATAGTTTGTGAATGAGTTTGGCTTTAAGGGAGTTGAATATCTTAGTGTTGAGTTGCATCATCCCATTGAAGGTCGATTTTCTTGTAGTGGGAACGAATTTGTGTGTGTTGGGCGTTTTTTGTCTAGTGGAGAGGCTGAGTGGTTCATTTAGAGGTTGAATACACCTTGTTGGGCGCATTATTTTCCTTGGAGGTCGAGCTGGCACATATAAGGCTTAGTTTATCCCTTGGTTGGCCGATTTATATATGTGTAGAGGCGCCATCTTCAAGAGAACCAAGTTCTGAAGTAGATACTCCCTTTTCTGGGTCATATTCCTCACTGTGAGATCGATCTGACTGTTTGAAGGTCATGTCATCTTTATGGGTTGACTTGCTAACAATTTGGGTCGAGTACATCACCACTGAATTATTGTTCTTCCATCAATTTCATTGTTGTTGCATATTTCACCCACATGCATGTCCTTCTATGTATCAATGTTGTATATTCACCATCTACAAGCAACATATATGTAAGGAACATGTCAGAAAGTATTCTCTTTATTTGTTGTTGTAATATGAGGTCCGGTTGTGGGTTGTTCACTGAAATATCAATTAAGAATATAAACTAATAAAGCAACCAAGTTTATCCTACATTTTGTTGTGTGTTTGCATCTTTATTATCAAAGTTATTGCTGTTAATTTTATGTGCCAAATACTATGTATAAGAGGTCCAAATTGTTTATAAAAAACCAACATATAAACAATAGATATAAACTCCTACAACAACCATTGTTTGACACATTTGACTACACAACAAACCAAGAAAAAAATTAGAATTTTTTAGTAGGGACATTGCAGTGGTATCAAAGCTTGTGATCCTCCAAGCCTATGAGGGTATACAATCTTGGCTATGGCAAACAATCAAAACAATGTAGGGAACAAGGGAGCTAGTGGTTCAAAGAGGCAACAAACAAGACATAAAGGACAAGATGAGGAGTTTATAGATTGTTTGAGGGAATATATGACACTTAGTGAGGCATTTCATGTAGCCATGTCATTCAAGGATTTTTGCACCATCAAACATCCTGACTGGTATGAACCCCAAGTAACAATGGACAAGAAGGTGAAGGTGCCAAGGAAAAAGGTACTAGTTTCCAAAGATTATGATGGTTCTAAAATAGAGGATGACGACACAGTAGCATCTAGTACACTTGTAATGTTGTCCTTTGAGGCCCATAACAATAACACACATGATGGACAGGTTGATGGAGCATATGATGAAGTGTTCCAATCAATCGATGTTGAGGATTCAACATCATACCTTAATAGTGATGCTCATAATGATGAGAGTGTGCGAGCACCTAAGTATGACAAGAATTCAACGCCTCATCCTATATATGATACTTATGACAATGCAGGCATGATTGTACCTAAATATGATGAAGACTGGGTATTTAAAAAATTGTCGTGGGATATGGATCATGTTATCGCACAATCTGTGGATTGGGCAAACCCCAACCCAATCCATAGAAGTGTGACAACTATGGGAGTACCTACCCACTGTCACCTTAGATAAACACTCCCCTCGCTTTAGTAATGATAAGTCACCACAAAGGGGGAATCTCGATGACCCTAGGGGGATTGAGATGAAAAGTGATGTGATGACGAGTGAAACCCCTATAGGTCAAATTTGGAGATGAAGAATGGCTTGGAAAAGAGTCTTGTGAAGGAGGATAAGGTTGCCAAGTGTTTGGTACCTGCAAAACAACTCTAGCCCTACCTGGAACAAGACAAATGATCATAAACCAAACCTTATATAAAAGAGGATCAACAAGATAAGCTTGTTGTCCCAAATTGCAACAGTCTGGAAATATTTTTTTTGCGGTAAACAAGTTATATCAGCTACAAGACTAACCACCAAAATCAAGTAAAAGATGAGAAAAATAAAGCTAGCAAAGACTAGTTAAACTTCCAATTAATGAAGCAAGACTTTGGTGAGTTTTAGGGTTGTTTATTAAGTGTTATCAATAGGTTATTATAAAATCCAAATGGTTGTAGCAAAAAAATGTTATAGTAGCTAAAACTAACCACAAAAATTGACAAGAAAATCATGCAAATGATAATTAATAATCAATGTAACAATAATCCAGGTTCCCAAGCAAATTTCAGCAATAGATAAGTAAGTAATAGATGAAAGAAGATGAGTTTGTTTCAGCCCCAATGGTTGTAGCTTTAGTTTATAACATTAACAATAATTACTGGGCTAAGCTAGACACCCTTAGGGCACAAAGATGCCTTAAGCATGCAAAATTGATTCCCACTTGAACAATTGCAAAATGTCTATTTTTCACATATTCCAATGCAAATTAGACTAGTGTCTTTATCATTTGGGTGATGGGGTCTCTTGTTGCAAAGCTAATTGTGTTACCTCCCCAAGGGTTTAAGACTTTTTACTCCCTAGGGAAAACAAAACTAGCAAGGTAAATATAGGAGGGTGTAAGTTTTTTTACTCCTCCTAGCAACCTTGTTAAGTAACTTCTCCAAGACAAATAATGGTCCTTAGTGGAAGGTATATGCCTTTATACTCCTCCAAGGATTTAGACAATAATAACCATGAAACAATAAGAAACACTAACAATATGAAGGAATTCCTTACCAATTCCAAGAGATAGCAAGATTAAACCCTCTTTACAAAGAATTTTTCACCACAAAGCAAGAGAAAACATCCAAGAGACATACCACACCACTTCCTTCCAAAAGACAAGTACCTAGCATCCAAAATATCATAAGAGAGAGAGAGACATTGCGAAAAAAAATTAGCCCAAAACTTATGTAATTCTCAAGTGTGATATGTCTAAAATGAAAGTGACAAGTTCTCTATTTATACATGACATTGTAAAAACAATTTGTCTAGTTAACCTAGGGTAAAACACAAATTAGAGAGGTCAACCTCTTAAATTGCCCCTTTACAAATTATAATTCACTTTTACAAAATAAGCAAGCCCTAAAGGATGACGCCATGTCCTCTGGGGTGATGTTTTGTCATGGTGAGCAAGTCGTTGAGCTATCTAAGGGAGTCGTTGGGCCTCCAAAGGCATGGTCTTCATGTGCAAGGGCTTTCCTCTATCAAGACATGCCAAGTCATCATCAAATCAACCAACACCACCAAACTGTATCCCTCCAAGTGTGATGTCATGCCCCAGAAGGGAGAGAGATAAGTCTTCCAAAGGCAAACGTTGGGGCTGGGAAGGTTAGCGAGTCACCTCCAAAGGACATTCAAGTGCCTTCAAAGGCAATGTCCCTCATCCAAAATATCTAAGGAGAGGGGGCACATCATTCATCTTGTGGGCTTCATGCCCCAAGTGAAGGTCCAAGTGACCTTGTGCCTTCACGATCAAGTTGTCACCTATTAAAGACCTGTAAAGACAATAAAGTACACCCTCCAAGGGTTCACAAGTCACAATATCATGCCAGGTAAGACATATCTAATAAAAGAACCACCCGAACATGTGCATCAAATCCTCTCTTTTCAAAATAAACATATGCTCAAAGACCTTATACAATTTGCCAAATTTAGATATGGGAGTCGTATCATATTGCCCTATTGGGTGGACCATTTCCTAGGTAAGGGAGTGTTTCCCAAGTTGAATCCCTTCTAACTCATGTAGTGGGTATGAAGTGGATGGGGTTAGACTTCTAGGAATAGGGCTTTAGGACATACAAGGGCTCATATTGTCTAATTGATGGGTGCCTTTGTAGAGGGTGTGCTACCCTTTGTCCACGATGCAACATTTTTCCAAGCCCATTTGCCATTAATTTATTAGAGTGTTTCGAGGTTGAAGATGTACAAGGGATCTAAACTAAGCAATACAAATAGAGCCCCCATATGCTCTACCTTGGTTGGCATGATTTTAATTATTTATTTTTAGGGGTCCCTCGACTTTTTATGAGAAACATTTCATTGTTCTTGGGCTCCTCGTGCGAGCATCTAGAAGGTTTATGATTGGATTTTATCTTTTTCCAACTATAAGCCTTTGGGCTTTCAACCCCTTCTTCCCATGAAATGAGGTACAAGCCCTTCTTGGATCAATATGGCATGAAAACCCAAAAGATGAGGAAACAAAGGGGAAGAAGTGAGGGAAAATGGTAAGAATGAGTGGGAATGGTACGGTTTCCATTCAAGGAGAGCCCCTGGTAGCAACCCTTTCTCTAAGGGTGGCCACTTATTAAGAATCCATGACACTCACCAAGGTGAAACATGGCAAAAAGCTTAATTTCAAGCAAATGTTTTCAAAATCAAGAGAGGACTCTTTGCAACATATTCAAATGCTTGAATTATTAGAATGAGATTTACCACAATACCAGACTTGTTACCTCATGGAGCAAGACCCTCTATCTTCTATGCTCTAAGCCAAATGTGGTGGACGTTGTTGCCATCGTTGGATGGTGATGTATGGTGATTGAAGAGCTCTACATGCAGGGCTACCTCTTGGTCCTCCATGTCTACAACCCAAGGGCCTCGAGACATCATCTCCTTAGTTATCCCTAGAAATGGTGGATAACAGATCCATCTCCTCGTGAACGCATGGAGGATGAAAAAGGAGAGGTTGATTTTGGTGGTGATAGTACACATGAGCCCCATCATTTGATAGGTCAATGGATGGTAAGTAAATATTGGATGGTATCGTCTAGTGAGTCAATTATGGTTGATGGAGATAGTATTCTTGTAGATGAAAACAAATAAGAGAATTTATTGTGTGACATCCCATACCACTTAGATAAAATTGAACGAAGTCCTTTAGCATTGTGTGATTTGGAGCATTGGTTATTGGTCATAGAGGAGCAAATTGTACAAGTGTTGACAAGGAAAAATGGTTCTCTTAAGTTCATTGTAGGTCTTATGTGGAAAACCTAGATGGAGGAGACACAAAAAAGAGTTGCAAGTGGAGTCACTAGTGCACAATTGCACATAATCAAAGAAGCAACAGAGCATATGAAATCATATTACTTGCAATTTTTCATGGATAGGGACCGTGCTCTCAAGTTCGCTAAAGACCAGGAAAGGGAGGTTTAAGAGCTTTGTCACCGATTGAGTTTGGCACGCCCTTCATCAATTACAACAAAGACTCCATCATATTTGGCAATCATGACACATGAGGGCATGAGTGGCACCCATGATTTGAGGGAATATACTCTTGTCATGATTTCACACAAGGAGCATTCAAAGTTGCAAGTGCTTGAGGAGAGATATGACACAAATGGTTTTGACTATGCTCATGTTTTGCATTGTGGGGATCATGAGTCATTTCTTTTGGAGAGCCCACAAAAAGCTCAAGGCTTACGTAGGAGGTAGTTTAGAACATTTCCTATGGACCTACCCACAAGGGAGTATATGCATCCATAGATTTGATGGACAACTATATGACAAACATGGGCACACTATGGAATGCAGGTTCATGAGTCATTAGTAGAGTGATGGATATTATAGTGCCTACATGATACATTATGGCACAAGATGATTCAGTGATCAACAAGAGTGTGCAGGGGTATTCGTTGGCACTTCATTGTGTGCAGTGGAGTTGTGAGGTGTTTCCTCCAGGGAGACCTCCTGACAGAGTCCTCGGCCATACCATTGAGTTGAGGTTACCCAGGATCAGTGAGTGGATGGGTGAGCCTCAGGGAGAAACATATCCCTTGATTATCACTCTACATCTAAGATTTCATCATACGAGGGTTAGGGAGCAATATAGTCACATGTTTGCTTCTAGATTTCAATATGATTTCTTGGTCATGCCCTTGGGGTTGACCAATGCACTAGTCACTCTCCAGTCTTGCAGGCAGTGGCAGATTCATCTATTATTATTATTTGATGCCCTCATTATATACAATAGGACATGGGAGGTTCACCTGGGTAGTTGGATGAAACATGTGGCATTGTTGCCATGACAAGAATCTGTCATTTAGGCCATATGATCAATGCCTAGATTGCATAGGAGAAGATCCACACTCTGTTGGATCGGTTCACAAAGTTTTTCAGCAAGCATTGGGAGTGGTGGGCTTCCAAATTGGTGGTGGGATTGTGGCATTCATCTGAGTAATGGATTGCTTTAGATGAGGTCGATGACCGACAGAGTTGAGGTAGTGCTTAGTGAACATATTTGTGAGCATACTGTGAGAGGACTTTTTTAGCTTTGTCCTATAGGATGAGATAGATTTTTCCTCATGCTACCCAGGATTGAGTCTATCCATGGGTTGGAAAAAATTGACTTCACTAAGATGCTTTGGTGAGACATGATCTAGGATAGTGAGTTCATCTTAGGGGTCAAGGAGAGTAGAGTGTAGTATGAGCATGATGATTAGACAATCATGATCAGAAGTGTGCAACATCAGCATGATGGTTCCCCTCAGAGATTGATTTGGGATCTAGGGACAATAGTGCTTGACAACTTGGTAACCTATGCGGATGAGGCAGCCAATTTTTTCTTTTTGAAGTTTACTCTTGAGATGCTTAGGATTGGTTGCATGGAGTAGTGGTCTTATGAGGAGTTGACTAAGTTTGTGCAACTTATGATTGCTTGGTTTATCAAGGGTAGTTAGGATGATTCTTGTGTGAGCCACTTGCAGATCGGTGTAATGAGTAGAGGGTGTTCCACATCATATAGGCTCGCATGGGACCCTGGTGACTTTACCACTTACGAACAGTTACGAGAGAGGTTTGCATGGAGGGAGTTTGCGGATGATATGTTGGGTGATATAGGAGAGTGTAAGAATGATCAATAGAGAAGTTCAGGGCACAACCATCTAGCAGGGTTGATGTAGTCCTTGCCCAATTCTAAGTGAGAGTGGGAGAGCATGTTGATAGATTGCATCACAAGTTTATCGAGAGTGTAGGGAGAAGATAGTTTGTCTAAAACGATTGATCAATCGTTAGATTTCACACACTTCCTAGTGATTTCTTCGGAGTATGGGACAACACAGGTCACAAAGCTATCTAATGGAGAGATGCTTAGAGTCCATGAGCAGCTCAGAGTCATTACCACTGACTGAGACACAATTCCTTTTCTGATACTCAATATCGAGTATGCCAATGGATTTGCAGGCGGTGGCTTCACTTGGATATCTATGCATGTTAATATTCATGGTTGTAGGTTCATCTCTTACATGTATTTCAACTTGGAGTTCCCATAGAGGAGGATGTAGATTGGGCATGACAATTGGAAGATTATGATCAGAGTGGCACAACATCATCATGGTGGTTCATCTTTTAGGTTAGATTGGGACCCTGGGATTTCACTAGTAGACAATTAAACAGTTGACAAAGAGACAATAGTCATTTTTTCTTTTCATGAGATTGGTTAGCTAGCAGAGCAGTTCTTTGAGGGGTTGATCGAGTTATTGCAGTATCGAGTTGCCCTACTTAGCGATAGTATGCACAATACCTCTTATGTCTGCACCTTGCCGGATCATGCATTGAGTGGAGGATGCTTCACATCTTCCAGGGTGGTTTGGGACCCTAACATTATTTTCAATTTTAGTATGTCTCAGTCAATGGAGCATCAAGTTGTGATGGCATTGCTTGAGGACAATAAATATTTGGAAAGGGAGGATTGTAATGTCCCCGTTTTTTAATTCCCCTGCCCTACAGTCAGAGGCAACCTTACGACTTTATGTCATCTTGACCAGAGGAGCAAAATGAGGATAACAATGAGCTTGCGAAATATGGAGTTATATGGGTCCCATGCTAGTCCATTCACCACCTTTCATAATCAAGATCATTTATGCATAGTTTGCTCTGGGTTATGTGCCATTCCAACGATTTCCATAATTTTGGGTTAATATTTAGCATAATTTAATTAAATACAATGAAGGTGTTATTTGGATCATATTATCAAAGGGGATACCTTAATGCAATGGCTCGTTGGAACCCAGACAAAAAAATCTAAAGGTTGGGATGATGAGAAAGGGACTCCGACGTCGGGGAATGTCTTAAAAAAACCAATTAATCACTTTTCAACATTAAAAGAGAATTAATTAATTATTTAATGTCATCGAAGCAAGGAAATAATCTATTTTTAAAAAGGTGACGTTGAGTATTCAGGTAAACATGCACCTAAGTAACTATTGAGTTAATAAAGTCACTTTAGGTTATTAAAAGTGTAAAAGGGTTGGAAAAGGGTTGGAAAAGGGTCAACTAGAGAATAAAAGGAGAATGAGGGGCACCCTCTCTCATTATGCATTGGTTATTTTCCAAAAATGAAATTGAGAGAGCTCTTGTGGCTTGGCTCTTGGGATGAAAAACCATAGAGAGATTAGAGATTGGTTTCAGTGGTGAGACTATCCACTCTAGTTGGTCATAGGGAAGAGATCATTTGGATTCCTTCAAGTGTGTTTCAGTGTGGTTGGTATTTCTTCTTTGGCAGCGAAGTTTTCCTATTTGTGGTTGAGTTTTCTTTATGGTGACGAAGCTTCATAGTTTGTGGTTGAGTTTGGATTGAAGGGAGCCAAGGATCTTAGTGTTGGGTTGCATCATCCCATTGAAGGTCAATTCTCTTATAGTGGGGATGAATTTGTGTGTGTTCGACATTTTTTCTCTTGTCAAGAGGCCGAGTAGTTCATCTAGAGGCTAAATACACCTTGTTGGGCGCATTATTTTCCTTGGAGGTCGAGTTGGTGAATCTGGGGCTTAGTTTATCCCTTGGATGGTTGATCTATACATGTGTGGAGGCAACATCTTGAAGAGAACCAAGTTCTGAAGGGGATACTCCCTTTTCTGGGTCATATTCCTCATTGTGAGATCGAGCTGACTGTTTGAAGGTCGTGTCATTTATGTGGGTCGACTTGCTAGCAACTTCGGTCGAGTACATCACCATTGGACTACTATTCTTTTATCCATTTTATTATTGCTGCATATTTCACCTACATGCGTGTCCTTCTCTGTATCACTGTTGTATATTCACCATCTACATGCAACATATATGTAAGGAACAACCCACAAAGTATTCTCTTTATTTGTTGTTGTAGTATGAGGCCAAGTTGTGGGTTGCTTCACTGAAATATCAGTCTATAATATAAACTAATAAAGTAGCCAGGTTTATTCTACATTTTTCTGTATGTTTGCATCTTTATTATCAAAGTTATTGTTGTTAACTTTATGTGCCAAATACTCTATATAAGAGGTCCAAATTGTTTATGAAAAACCAACACATTAGCAATACATATAAACTCGTACAGGAGCCATTGCTTAACAGGTTGACTACACAACAAACCAATTAAAAAGTCATAAATTTTTAGTAGGGACATTGCATTGGTATCAGAGCTTGTGATCCTCCACACATGTGGGAGTATAAAAGCTTGGCTATGGAAAAAAATCAAAACAATGCAAGGAACAAGGGAGCTAGTGGTTCAAAGAGGAAGCAAACATGACATAAAGGACAAGATGAGGAGTTTACATATTGTTTGAGGGAATATATGGCGTTTAGTAAGGAATTTCATACAACCATGTCATTCAAGGATTTTTGCACCATCAAACATCCTGACTGGTATGAACCCCAAGTATTAGTGGACAAGAAGGTGAAGGTGCCAAGGGAAAAGGTACTAGTTTATCAAGATTATGATGCTTCTAAAATTGAGTATGACGACTGTTGGTTTAGATATATGAGTTTATATCTTTAACATGATTGACCCAGGGTTCATGTCTACTGGGACTCCAACAAAGTCTCTAAAACTATCGGCCCTCCTGGTAAACCAGAAGGCAACGCAACGCACAGAGTGCACTGTGTAGTCGCACCCGAGATAGTCTTGATGGGTGACTGCAATACTCAAGTGTTTGCAGTCCAGGAGTGAGTGGAGATCTTAGAAGTGTGTGGTGAGAGTTCTATTTAACTTATTAAAGCAATATACTTTCATTCACGACTATGCATGGAATATAATCAACTCGTTCATTCGGCATGTTAATATCTACTTAGAAATAGTAAACAAACACATGCATTCAATCACATGACACAAGTTTTACCGTGGTTCACCCCCTCCTAGGCTACGTCCACAAAGATCTGGCTCTTAAGATCTTCTATTATGGCAATTCCAAAACTACAGTGCCGCGCACTTTACAACTCATGTCAGTCGGGTAGATATCTATTATGAGGCGAACTAAATCACACCAGGCTCCTCAGCCTGTGATCTAACCCTCGAGATCTACCCTCCTGACTATCTACATCTCAACAACTTACAAAAAGGTATCGAATTACAACATTGGTTCCCCAAAACTCCCTAACATAACTCTATCTATGCTTCATCGATTCTCTAAACCTGACTCTGGTCTCCCGCTATGAGACCTAGGTATCTATATTTATATATTTTTGGCTCATCGACCATTACAATGTATTACAAAAACCCTTACCCTAATGTTGTTAAGTCTTCCATGCATGCGCATGTGTTGCTCTTCCTTACAACTGTCACTTTTCTTGTGTATGCCTTCCTTCCCAGAATAGCCTTTCTTTCTGCTTTGGCCTCCTTCCAACAACCCCCCAACACTGATATGTGGCTCATCCCAAGCCACCTAACCTCTATGTGCTTCGTCGATCTCCCTGGTGATCGCTTGAAACTTCTCCATGAGTTCTATTGCATGTGTTTGGGCCTGCGTAGTCTTCTCCTTAAGTGCGTCCAATACCTGCACTGCAATCTCGTCATTGACTAACCTTGCACATTCTGCCCAGGTATGTGCCATATATGTCTTGGCTTCCTATGCATGTGCAATGACCTCTGCTGCTTGCTCCTGGAGCGGTTCCATTTGAGCATGGCGCTCCTTTTTCTGCATCTGCGCAATTATGAGTTTTGCCTGCAATTTCTTCATGTCTTGCGCCCCTTTAACGCACTCTGTGATCGACATTGTCTTCTGCCTCATCTTGAGGTCCTGGATAGATGGGCTTATCCTTTCTCCTTCCTAGTCCCACTATTGGATATGTTGATCCTCGTCCAACTTCGTCCAGAGCTGTGCTACATTGTCGAACAAGTCGTCCACTGTGTGGACCTGTCGTTCTATCTCATGTATTTACTTTGTTGCCTCATGCTTCCTTTGCTCCCTTACCTCCGGTGGCATGGTATATGTGAGCTGCCCCTGGAGATTCTCGATCTCCTGCTAGTATTGATTGATTGTCTACACAAGCTGATCAATATTCTCTATCACCATGAGTTCGGTTGTCTGCGTGGTCTTTGGAATCTTCTCATAGACTACAACTGATTCCCTCCCTCCCTTCACGTGTTCCCTCTCCTCTTTGGTCTCAAGCTTGGCCTGCTCGAATACCAATTATAGCTTGTCCTATTTATATTTTACCTGTCGAAGTTCGGTTGTATCTGTGTGTGCACGATACTGTACCTCTTGTGTAACATTGACGTGTAGTTTATAGAGGGCCTTGGTTGGTATCCAGGGAAATACCAACTGCAATTGAGCCAAATCCTTTAGGGGTGTCTGCCCCATGATTTCGTCCATGCACAACATGCTGGGTGTGACATGAAATGTTGAACTCGACTATGCTATCGTATGGATTGTGTCATGCTCGCTTGCTCCCAGTTCTCCTTCTATTTGTGATGTTAACGGGCCCGTGTCTATGCTGTTGTCGGTTTCCTGCGCTTCCCCAATCTGCATGAGGATTTGTCGCAAGTCTGCCAGTTCTTCTTCAATTCTATCCATTTGGTGCGCAACATTCTCAAAATTCTCGAATGTGCAGTCCTGAACCACTTGGGCCACCATTTCTGCATCATCCTCTGTAATCGTGTATTCTGGAGGTGTTCTATGTACCTTCATCTTCTTGCACGCACCCCCCATATGAGTGGTTGGTCACTTAGTTTGGCCTGACACTTGTGGAGTAGGACTTGATGTAGTCCCCTGCACTGCCTCTGCTTGTTTCTGTTGTACTTTGGGTGCCTGTGTATTGTTCTTCTACCCCTGCAGGCATGTCTCGAGTGAGGACTTGAATCCTCCATTCGTCTTCCCAATCCTTGATGGCCATCTGTATGTCCCCCTTCATAATGCAATAACGCAGTTGTAGCCATTCCTTATTGGGGTCCTTCCACGCCTAGATCCACATTGCATGTCTAGTGGCCTTGAAGTTGGCTATGCCATGATAGTTTTCCATAGCCTGTGGTGTTATCCTCCAAATGTTGGCGATGGTATCCTATAGGTCACAGAGATACCCTTTGAATATACTTGCATTCATTCTTCTATTCTTGGGGTCTGAAGCGGCTCCAATCGATAAGTATCTCGCTCCGTGATTGCTTTGGGTCTGGTGGCGAAAAAAGCATAGTTCGGTTCTTTCCATCCCATAATGGCTATCAGAATGATCAGCCATGAATAATGAAATTTTGTCCCTAGATCATGCACATCCTTGAAGTCGTCTAGAAACATATTCAACAAATAAGGGGCCCAACTAATTGTGGTGCCCTCAACACACTGTGCTATAGCTACGACAACCCCAACCGAGACTTCCTGCTTGCGACATTTTCTGAGCAGCCTGCAGGCCATAATTTTTATGGCCATTCTTGTCGCGATGTCTCGAATCCGCTTGATAATGATTCCACACGTCCCCCTTTCGGTGTCGTATTTATTTTTCATCTCCTTCGCCAGTGTTTTCTCCTTTTTTTTTGTCCTCGAGGAACTGTGCAGGATCGATGCCCCGTGATGGCAGCCCTTTGATGGGTGCAATGAGCTCTACGTCTCTTAAGACAATCTTGTCCAGCCACAGATCTTCGCCATGTCTGACTGTCATCAACTACTTGATGCAATTGTTTTCATACTGGCCTCTACCAAAGTGTGGTAGGTCCAACAGGCCTAAAATATCAGTTTTTTACACTCCTGCTGCCCACTGGACTGGTTGATGAATCGGTTCCCCAAAGAGATCTACACCCACAGTCTGTAGGTAGACTTGCTTAGCGATCTCCGGGAACTTGTCCATGTCCGTTACATCATGGTCTGAGTACCTTAATTTTTCTACATAACCTAACAAATATGCTTTTACCTGTACCCCTTCTGGTATGTGTGACAAAACAATTGTTGCAACGGGTTGTCTGCGTGGTGACCTAGGTACCTTTTGCTTGTCCTTTAGTGGTGGTGGATGACTCGAGGTTCTAGCCTCCATTAGTCATTCTTCAACATACTATTCCGGTCAGCTAGTGACATCTTCCACTGCTCCCTCCCGTGGGTGTTCCGACACGGTTGTCTGTGACTCTTATAGCTCGGTCGTTTCTTCCCGATTTGTAGCCATCCTGTTGACTCTTGGGGCTTCTATGGGGTTTTCTGGTTGCACTTACATGCCTACATATTCATTATGTTGGCCCTGCCCCTCTTCTGGCCTATTGATTTCCATGCCCATGGTGTTGTCTGTTGGGTTTCTTCTACCACGAGTGTCGGGCTTCCTGGTGTTGTATCCGGTGATGGGATTTCATCCACATTAACGACTTCTGGTGGTGGATATGGCTGTTGTTCGCTTCCTTGTGATTGTGTTTGTGCTCTAGTCCTAACTCTGGGTTGTCTGGTAGTCTGGCTTGGTTCTCCTTGTTTAGGTGGTTCCATGGTGGTAAAAACTTGTCGTTCGCCGAGCTCAGTAGCCTCTGCAACCTCGACAAACTTCACTCTTTGCTGTGTCTAATCTATCGCTCTGTGCCTTTTCCAACTTCGCAATAAGATTTTTGCTCCTTCATCCTTGCTTTGTATGGGTGTCGTGTGAAGCTTGTCTTATATGTTACCTCTATTATGAATTCAATGAATCGTTGGTTCCTTTGTACTTGCCATTACTTTTCCTTGCTGTCTCCAGTTGGCATGATTAATGCGGCATCCCGTCAGTCATTTTTAGCATTCAATTCCACTAGCCTTCATCACTTAGTGCTTCTTTTGTTGTCTCTGACTTTCCCTCTTGTTTTCATGTTGAACTAACCGTTGGCCTTGTCTTTGTCAGGCTCATATTCCAGAGTGTGTGTGCTCCTTCTCCTTTTGACGCACTGTACCTCTGTTGGTACCGTTTAATATCCTGCCTTTTTTTTTTTTTTTTTTAACTGTGTGGTGATTTTCAAGTTGTGGGTGAGGTCGACTGTCCTTGTAAAGTTTCAGTTGGCTCCCATTGATCACCCCTCTGAGTTATGCACCTCCTAAGTCCTTCAACTGTACAACTCCCCCATCTGTGATAGTTTTTACTTCGTACGGTCCTAACCAGTGCATTCTGAGTTTTCCCAGGTGTTGAGTGGATTTACCGTCATACAACAACACTAAGTCTCCTTCCTTGAAAATTTTATTTTTTATATGTCTGTCATGCCAAGCTTTGTCCCTTTCTTTCTGAACTTGTTTGTGGAACCCTGCTAGGATCCTGTCTTCCTCCATGATCATCAATTGATTCATCCTATCATGTATTGTGCCTCGTTCTATCATGTTCGAAATCGCTGCTATGCGTAGACTGGGTACCAAAAATTCTAATGGTACCACTACTTCTTGTCTCTATACCAATCTGAATGGCGTATGTCATGTCATTGTATTCCCATAATATTGTTAGTATTTTGAGGTCCCAATCATCCCTGTTGACATTACAGATCTTCGTCAGTGCGTTTTCCAGGATTTTGTTAAATGCTTCTACTATTTTGTTTGCTTGTGGATGATATGGTGTACTCTTTGGATGATGGACTTCAAATTCCTTAGTCATAACCTTGATGGTACTATTAATGAAGTGAGTGCCTTGGTCGCTCATCAAAATTCTTGGGCAACCGAATCTAGTGATCACTTGTTCAAATAGAAAGTGTGTTTTTGGTTCTGCGCTGCAATCTTTGACTGGTGTTGCTTCCGCCCATCTTGTTAGGTATTATGTCGCGATGATAATGTATCTTGCTCCTTTCCTCTTTGTTGGTGGGTTAATTGGTCCCACAAAATCTATTGCCCATTTGTCAAATACGTGCAAAGTTACATGTGGTCGCAGTGGCATCTCGTTCCTTCAATTAGGTTTACCAACCCTTTGATAGACATTGCATCGCTGGCAGTACTCCTTCAAGTCCCTATGAATAGTTGACCACCATAGTCCTACGCGCAATACCTTCTTCACGACAGCTTTGCCTGCGTAATGTCCTCTTGCTATTCCCTCGCGGGCTTCTGCTAAAATTCTTGGTCTTTCGTGTTCTAGCCGATATCTTCACAAGATGCTATCTACACCCATGTTGTATAAGTGTCCTGCAATCAGTTGATAGTCTGCAGCCCGGACTACCAGTTTTTTCTTCTGCGCGGTGTTATATTCCTGTGGAGTAGTACCGGTACTCAAGTACTGGATGATGTCTGCAAAGTATTCATCGACGATCTGGACTGAAAATAACTGTGCATCTAGAAAGTTGTCCTCTAAACTTGTAGGTTCCTCTCCGTTCGTGACCCTTGATAGTTGGTCAAGTCCTGCATTCAATTTCCCTGGCTTGACTATTACTTCAAAAACAAATTCTTAAAACAGTAGTAACCGTCGACAGATTCTCCCCTCCAACACTGGCTTGTTGACTAGGTATTTAAGGGCTGAGTGATATGTGAACATCTTAAAATGTTTTCCCAGTAAGTAATTTCTGAACTTCTGCAGTGCATAGACCATAGCGAGGCCTTCCCTCTCTGTAGTGTTATAGTTCTGCTTTGATTTTGACAGTTTTCTGCTCGTGAATGTTATAGGATGATCCAAATCTCCTACTCCTAGCTACGCCAAAATAGATCCAAGTGCTTTGGCTGATGCATCTACATGTATGTGGAATGTCTTCTCCCAGTTTGGAAATACTAGTATTGGTGCGGTGACCATCTTTTCCTTCAACGTATCCAAACTGTGTTGACAATCTTCATTCCACTGAAACTTTGTATCTTTCCTTAACAGTTTCTGCATTGGCGCGGTGATCTGTGCGTACCCTTTGATAAAATTTATGTAGTATCTTGTGTGTCCCAATGTTGCTCTTAGTTGACAGACTATTTTTTGTGGAGGCAAGTTAACAATTACTGCGATTTTGGCAGGATCTATTAGTAAACCTTGCTTGCATACTATATGGCCCAATAGTATCCCAAATGGTGTTCCGAAGATGCACTTCTTGATGTTTAATGATATCTGGAACTGCTTGCATCTTTCTAACATCATCCGGAAGACCTATACATGGTCTTTCAATAGAATATAGACTATCCAATCATCCAAGTATACCTCTAGAAACTGGTGGATAAATTCCTTAAATGCAGCGATGACTACTCTGGAAAATATTGCTGGCACATTCTTCATTCCAAACGGCATGATTATGTACATGTAGGATCCCCATTAAGTAGCAAATGTGGTCTTGTATCTATCTTCCTGTGCTATCTTTATCTGGTGGTAGTCTGAGAATCCATCAATGAATGAGTAAACTTAGTGTCCCCCTACGTTCTCCAACACTTCATCCGTGAAAGGTGTAGGGAACGGGTCATGTAGGCATGCATCGTTCAACTTCCTCAAGTCGACACATATTCTTATCTCGCCTTGTTTTTTCTCCTGAACTACCATCGGACTTATCCATTCTGATTCTTCCATAGGTTCAATGATTCTGGATTCGAGCATCTTGTCGATCTCAGCTTTGACTTTTTGCTTATATATCGGATTTAGTCTGTATGGTCACTGTTTGATCGGTCTCGCCTCAGCTCTGAGTGGTATCTTCATTTCTCCTAGCTCTCTCGCTATGCCCTTCATTTATGTAAATGTTGTGGGGAACAGATCGTTGCATTCATGCAATAACTCTGTTATGCTTTCTAATGTTTGCTCATCCCAGTAGTCTCCAATGCTGACCATTTTGAGATTCTCAACTTTCCCAATGTTGACTTTCTTCACCTTGATCGGCCCAACAATTACTTCTAATTCTAGAGGTGGACCTTCCACTTCTCTTTCGCCTTCAGCTTCCTCAATCTGAATATCGCGCGGATCATCTTCATCTAGTGCTTCTTCCTGCACATGATAGCATGACAACTGTTCTTTCATTGTCTGTATGTTCCGTTGTTGTTCCTCTGTTACGAGTTCAACTTCTAGTTCCTTAATGAATATCACCCCTCTTATCTGCTTAAGTGTTGCATCTATGTTGGGGTTCTCATGCTCGAATGAGAAAGTGACTGTAAAATTTTGTTGCAATATCGTCCAACTCGAAGTTCCTCTATGCAGTTCCTATTCTGTATACCAGTTTGCTGGTATGCCTTCTAAGGTATGTATGAAATGATGAGGCCATTCCTTTGGGGGTGTCATTTTCCACAACACTCTACACTTCTCCAAGGGTTCCACTGGTGCCCCCTGTCCATCATACTTTTATTGTTGGTTGCTTCTCTGTGCTGCGCCAAACCTTATGCGCAGTAACCACTTGCATTGGTACCAATCCTTGATTGTTTCCTTGTGTGCGCCCCACCATCTTGCAGGTGTAGCCTTGAGTGTTATATCAAGTGCTAAGAGTCTCTTATTTTCTAACACTTCATCCTCGTACTGTGCCAAGAATAATTCTAGATCATTTACTCCATGTAAACTGGGTGGTTCCCTTACCTCTATACCTACCCATCTTACTCCGCGGTCTATTCTTGCGCATCTTCTTGTGGAAACTTCGCATAGCCTTTATTGCCAGTTCTCTAAACCTATATTTCAGTCTGCCACACATGAAGTAATGCTCCGCCAACTAAGTATCCCATCTGCAGTAGGGTTTACGTAATCCTCATCGTGCACAGTTGTTCTGTACAACTGGCTAATTTCCTCCAAGTCTAAGCAAGTAGGTTCTACAAACCTTTCCCCTTCTGATGGGTCTAATGGCGCAATGACCCTGTATTCTCCTAACTCAAATGTCATTTTTCGTGTCTTTAAATTGATTATGACCTAGTTATCAAACGCCCAGTCCAAGCCAAGCAATTTTGGATTCCTGTGTCCATTATTTCAATCACTTCGAAGTCTTCTTTAGTGCGCACTCCATCCAGGTCTACTGTTACTACCTTCACTCTGCCAATTGGTAGAACTCTGCGTTGGTTTGCTAGTTTCAGCTGAACAAGTGAATATCCTAATGTGGGCTCTCCCATACATTTCCATGTCTTCTTTGGTAATACATTGACTTCAGATCCTAGATCCAGTATGATATCTCCCATGTTGAAATCTCTGATGTTGACATCCAGCCTGAACTCCCTACTTGTTCTTCTCCTTATATGTAGGTGATTGATTGTTTTTTGTTCTAGGTTTCCTTCTATCTCTATGCTACACATTTCTAATATATTTCGCAATATTTTAACAGAGGATGGATCATTCAATATTTTTACGCATGATTGCAAAAAGCCTTTGATTGTACTTACTTTTCCTAGGGGTTGCGTTTATGTGGTATGATCCAGCTATGGAGGCATCTCGTACTCTGGTACTTCCTTGCTCTACTACGCAGTTGAAGTCAATGCGATGTCTTACTTCAGAAATTCTTGTCTGGCTTGCTTAAATGTTTCCTTCTCACTCTACACGTCGAACCGTCTCCTTGGTTCGGCATACTTCTTCACCCACTGGTGTTGTACTGGTTCTTGTCAGACTGTGTCATTTCCTGTTTTAGATCCTCCGCACATAACTATGTTGATGTTTCATCCTTCATCCCTCACTTCGACTAAAATCCATTGAACATTATGGTTGTTTTGATTCCTCTTTTCTTGGATCTTCCCTAGTAACGTAGGACATTCTTCCATGTCATGATCCGATGCATGACAATATATACAAGTCGTTGGCGGAAGTGGACATTCTCTTGCATAATGTCTCGGTTGTTGACAGTTGTGACATATCACTGGTCCTCTACCTCTTCCAAAGCCTCCTCTTGCTCGTCCTCCACCTATGTAGCCAGCTCGATCTCCTCTCGACCTATTATACGAAAGCACCTGATTGTATTGTACGATATTGTACTGAGGTTGCGTTGTGTTGTACTGTGGCTAAGTGGTATTATATGATTGTTGCACAATATTATACTGTTGTTGCGCAGTGTTGTATGGGGCTGGAACTTGGTTAAACTATGGTGCGGATTGCCTAGTCATCATTTATGCCTATACCCTGTATGCATCTGATGTCCTCTCTCACATCAAGTCCATAGTTCTATAGTCTTTGTTATCGTGGCCCACTGACTTGCAAAAGTTGCAATATGAACTCTTTGGGACTATCTGGTATTTTTGCATCATTAGGCAATGATGTGGATCGTGACCTTTTTTCTTACAGATTTCACACCATAGTCCTCCTATTGGTAATGCATTTGGCATTCTTGTTGCCATGTACAGCGCAAATGTTGAAAATTCATTATTGTGGTGTCCTTCCGTCCTGCATGTGGTACACCAAACGACTTCTCGTTTGTCCTTACTTTTGTTCTTGTTTAGCTAGAACGTTAAGTTCTTCAAATCCTCCTTCAACTCTTCGATGGCTAGATCCGTCTGCTGATATTGGTTTTCTGCTAGTTGCAGGGCTACCTGGAGAGCCTTTGCCTGCATCTGAAACTTTTGTTGTCGCAATGGATATTTTAAGTGTGGTAGTAGTGAATTGACGAACAGGTGCATGTGTTGCATATCGGTCATGAGATATTTCAAATTTCCTTTCAGTTGCTTGAATCTCTGGTCAATATCCCATACAAATTCTCCTGGTTTCTATCTAATTTCTATCATCTCGTTCATGTACTGGTCCTCTGAGTTTGGTTTCTAAAACTTATTTATCAACAATTTCTTGATGTCCGCAATCGTTTTGGTTGTCCCTGGTGGATTGTTTGTAACTAAACTCATATACCAAGTGCACGATCCCTTAGTGTAATCGATAGTTGTGCAAGTTTAGTATCTTCATCTATGATCTATTTTGCTTCCCAGATCTTCTCACAGATAAACAAGTGTTTTTTCGGGTCCTCCAATGCTTCTCCTTTGAATTCTGGTAACCTGATGGTGGGATCATGTCCTGCCATCCTGAATGTTGAACTACTGCCTTCGCACGGTGTAGATACTTGACTAGTGCTTCCTGAACTGACTCCTCAAGTTGTTGTTCCTTGTGTAGATGTACTTCCTGCTGTCTTTATTCTCCCGAAATTTAGTTGTCTAAACAATGGTGTTCTTTTTTGTGTATTAGTCGCACATGGGTTTATGGGTTCCACACTGACATTAATATGGATAGGATTGTTTCCTTTTATTCCCACTCTTGGACCTCTCATCATCCTCTTATATGTTGCACATAGGATTTCCTCAATCTGCTCCATAGCCCGGAGATCCTCTACCTCTTCTTCATCACTTGTCAAGCCTTTCCTCGCGGCTACGACTCTCTTCTATGTGTTCATCTTTTATTGGTAGGGTACTCCACTGCACGTCTTTCCAGCTGTCACCATGATCCACTTGCTCTGGTCATCGTCCATCATGATTCGGTTCAAGGGTTCATCCTTCTTTCCTTTATCCACTTCTCCTTCCATTACTCCTCTTTCTATCAGTGCTTCCCCCATGTACGCAAGGAAGTTTAGTTGTCCAACTCCATTCTCATTACACCTTTGTTGTATAGAAGTATCTTAATAGAAGTATACATCGATAGAATATACCTTCCTTGAGTCCCACTTAGAAACTCTTGCTCCATTGCTTTGTACGACTTCACTGTATCTACTGCAAATTCTGTTATAAAGTCTGCTACAATACTGTCGAGCTCAAAATCTACTTCGTGGATGAATTTTTTGTTCCCCTATTGTAACTGCTTAATCTGATTGAGGTCCACTCTAACTGTCGGATCCATTTTTTTGCGTGGTTATCCTTCAACCTCAATATCCACTCTTGCAATAAGTGTGGAAAATCACAAAAAAAGACTTCATGCAGATCAGTAAACACATACTTCTCAAGATATTTGTACGGTGTTACTCTAGGGTTTCTATTATCTTTATGCGCAAACTCTAGCTCCTTTGTCTTAAGCAAACTTTCGATCTCTGCTTTCGTGGGATTCCACGGTCTCAACATCCCCTTCTAGCGATGCATTCTCACCTCCTTGTTGACTGATTCAATATTCTCATGACTTGCCTTCCGTAGATCTTACGTATCTTTTACCAAATTTTCAGCAAATCCCATCTACTCAATCCTATATTGTTCCAACCGGCAACAGAACCATTTGTTGGTTTAGATATCCAAGTTTATATCTTTAACATGATTAACCAAAGGTTCATGTCTATTGGGGTTCCAACAAAGTATCTAAAACTATTGGCCCTCCTGGTAAACTAGAAGGCAACGCAACACACAGAGTGCACTGCGTAGTCTCACCCGAGAAAGTTTTAATGTGTGACTGCAATACTCAGGTTTTTGCAGTCCAGGAGTGAGTGGAGATCTGAGAAGTGTGTGCTGAGAGTTCTATTTAACTTATTAAAAAAATATACTATCATTCACGATTATGCATGGAATATAATCAACTCGTTCATTCAACATGTTAATATCTACTTAGAAACAGTAAATAAACAAATGCATTCAATCATATAACACATTTTATTACTGTGGTTCACCCCCTCCTGGTATACATCCACAAAGATCTAGCTCTTAAGCTCTTCTATTATGGCAGTTCGAAACTACAACATCGCGCGCTTTACAACTCCTCTCAATTGGGTAGAGATCTCAATCGGGTAGCGATCTATTATGACGCGGACTAGATCACACTAGGCTCCTCGACATGTGATCTAACCCTCAAGATCTACCCTCCTGACTCTCTACAACTTAATAGCTTACAAAAAGGTATCGGATTACAACATTGGTTCCGCAAAACTCCCTAACGTGACTCTATCTCCGCTTCATTGACTCTCTAAACCTGACTCTGGTCTTCCGCTACGAGACCTAGGTATCTATATTTATATGTTTCTTTCTCATCTGCCATTACAATTTATTAAAAAAAACCTAACCCTAACATCGTTAGGTCTTCCATGCATGCACGCATGCTACTCTTCCTTCCAGCTATCACTTTCCTTGTGCATGCCTTCCTTCCCCAAAATAACATGTCTTTCCGCTTTGGCCTGCTTCCAACAACGACATAGTAGCATCTAGTACACCTTTAGCATTGTCCTATGAGGTCCATAACACTAGCGCACATGATGGACAGGTTGATAACGCATATGGTGAAGTAACCCAATCAACTGATGTTGAGGATTCAACATCATACCTCAGTAGTGATGCTCATGATGATGAGGGTGTGCGAGCACCTAAGTATGATGAGGATTCACCACCTTATCTTATCTATGATACTTATGACGATGGAAGCATGATTGCATCTAAATATGATGAAGACTGGGTATTTGAAAAATTGTCGTAGGATATGGATCCATCTTCCAAGGAGCCATGCGTGGGGGATGACAAAGGAGAGGTTCATTTTGGCGGGGATTTTATAGATGAGCCCCATCATTTGACAAGTCAATGTACGATAAGTAAAGATTGCATGGCATCGTCTAGTGAGTTAGTTATGGTAGATGGAGATAATATTCCTATAGATGAAAACAAAATCAGATAATATATTGTGTGACGACCCATATGACTTGGATAAAATTGAACAAAGTCCCTTAGCATTGAGTGATTTGGAGTGACAAGTGGAGTCACTAGTGCTCAATTGTGAATAATCAAAGAAGCACTAGAGCAGATGAAATCAAATTACTTGCAATTGTTCATGGATAGGGACCTTGCTCCCAAGTTCGCTGAAGACAAGGAAAGGGAGGTCGAGGAGCTTTGTCACCAGTTGAGTTTGGCCTGCTCTTCATCACTTATAGCAAAGACTCCATCATCTTTGGTAGTCATGACATATGAGGGCGTGAGTGTCATCCATGATTTGAGGGAGGATCCTCTTGTGATGATTTCACACTACTAACATTCAAAGTTATAGGATCTTGAGGATAAGTATGACGCAAAGGGTTTTGACTATGCTCTTGTTTTTCTTTGTGGGGACCATGAGCCATTTCTTTTGGAGATCCCACTAAAGGCTCAAGGCTTAGATATGAAGGAGATAGTTGAGCACATTCCTTTTGGACCTGCCCACAAGGGAGTATATGCATCCATGGATTGGGTGGACATGTATATGACAAACATGGTCACACTGTCGGATCCAAGCTCAGGTGTCATCAATAGAGTGATGGATGCATTAGTGCCTACAAGATACATGATGGTACACGACGATTCAATGATCGACAATGTACTGATTGACAATTTGTAGTGTGAAGTGGAGTTGTGGGGTGTTTCCTCCAGGGACACCTCTTGACAGAGTCCTCGAGCATACCAATGAGTTGAGGTTAACCAGGATCGGTGAGTGTATGGGTGAGCCTCAGGGAGAAACACATCCCTTGATGATCAATCTACATCTGGGATTTCATCATATGAGGGTTAGGGAGCAAGATAGTCACAGGTCTGCTTCCAGATTTCATTATGATTTCTTGGTCATGCCCTTGGGGTTGACCAACGCACTAGTCACTCTCAAGTCATGTAGGCATTGGCAAAGGAATATATTGTTATTATTTGATGCCCTAATTATATACAACATGATATGGGAGGTTCACCTAATTCAGTTGGATGAGATAGGTGGGATTGTGGCCATGGCAGTGATCTCTCATTTGGACCATATTATCAGTGCCCAGAGTGCACAGGAGGAGATCCAAACTCTATTGGATTAATTCATAGAGTTTTCGGGAGGCATTGGAAGTGGTGGACTTCCAATTTGGTGGTGGTATCTTGGCATTCATCTGAGTAATGGATTGCTCCAGATGAAGTTGATGACTGACAAAGTTGAGGCATTGCTTAGTCAACATCTTTGTGAGAATATTGTGACAGGAGTTGTTGAACTTTGTCCTATAGGATGAAGTATATTTTCCCTCATGATACCAAGGATCAAGTATATCCACGAGTTGGCAGACTTTGACTTCATTGAGATGCTTTGGCGGGACATGATCCAAGACGGTGAGTTCGGATTAGGGGTCCAGAAGAGTAGAGTGAAGTCTGAGCATGGTGACCAGATGATCATGATTAGAAGGGTGAAACATCAACATGATGGTCCTTCTCAAATATTTGTTTGGGATTTGGGGAGTGTAGTGCTTGACATCTCGGTAGCCAATGCAAATGAGATGGCCAATTTTCACTTTTTGGAGTTTACTCTTGAGATGCATAGGATTGGATGCATAAAGGAGTGGTATTTTGTGGAGTTGACCAAGTTTTTGCAACTTATGATCATCTAGATTATCAAAAGCAGTTAGGAGGATTCTTGTGTTAGCAACTTCCAAACAAGTACTATGAGTAGAGAGTGTTCCACATCATACAGGCTCGCATGGGACCCTGGTGACTTTACCACTTACATACAGTTATGAGAGAGGTTTGCATGGAGGGAGTTTCCAAACGATATGTTGGACGATATGGGAGAGTGTAAACCTAGTCAACAGATCAAGTTGGTGCACACTCATCTATCAGGGTTGATGCAATCGTTGTTAAATTCAGAGTGAGAGTTGGAGAGCATGTTGATAGATTTCATCACAAGTTTATCGAGGGTGCAAGGAGCGGATACTATGTGTAAAGTGATTGATCAGTCGTTAGAGTTCACACACATCCCAGTGATTTCCTCGGAGTATGGGGAAGCACAGGTGACAGAGCTATCCAATGGAGAGATGTTTATATTCCATGAGCAGCTCAGACTCATTACCAATGATCGGGACATACTTCCTTTTTCGATATTCAAGATTGAGTATGGCAGTGGATTTGGACACAGTGACTTCATTGTTGGGTATGTGTTATATTCTTTGCATGACTATAATCAACGTCTACGTTGCGCTGGGTGCATAGGGGGGTAAGAGGGGGGGCTGCTAGGCCTCCCCTTTTGGGATTTCAAGGGGTGGGGGTTCGAGGGAAGTGCCCCCTATTTTTTTTTCCTCGGTTTTCGTGTCCATTTTTGGGCAGTTTTTCAGCACATGTTTTTTCGTCGATGGTTTTCTATTTTCAGTTAAGGAATTAGGGTTGTTGAATAATCCAAGTCATTGGATTAGGGATTTGGATGTCGTTGGCTCCTATATGTATATTGTATTGCAAACAATGTATGCGTGAATGAATATAGAAGATGTTGGTTTTCCCCTTTTTTCACCTCGATTTTTCTTGTCCATTATTGGGCAGTTTTTCGACACATGGTTTTGTCGATGGTTTTCTATTTCCGATTAAGGAATTAGGGTTGTTGACTAATCCAGGTCATTGGGTTAGGATTTTGGATGTCGTTGGTTCCTATATGTATATTTTATTGTAAACAATGCATCACTATGAATGAATATAAAATATGCTTGTTTTCCCGGTTTGGGTTTCCAGGGGAAAAATTTCAGCGTAATGTGTTTATTTGCCATTGTATATTTTCTGTTCTTTTACTGAAAATCTTTTTGCAGTCAATATTGTACAAGGTTAAAATCTACATTTGGTATCAGAGTTTTGTTGGCTTCAGGGGGATGCCTTTGTGGTCAAGGTTTTTCTCGAGACTGTGATAAGCCTTGTTACAGTGGGAGATCTATAGTATTAATTTTTCAGGTGAAAAGAAATGGCAATCAGTTTGAAAATGGAGATTGAGAAGTTTAATGGGAAAAGTTTTGAGATGTGGAAACTCAAGATTGAATATATGTTGTTGGACAAAGATCAGTGGATCGTGGTAGATCTGGGTACTACACCTACAAGAACCTCAACGATTGACTGGAAAAAGTTGGTTCGGAAGGTGAAGAGCACAATCCAACTGTGTGTTTCTGATTTAGTATTACTAAACGTGTCAGAGGAAGCTACAACCAAATATTTATGGGATAAGTTGGGGAAGTTGTATCAGTTTAAGTCCCTAGTAAATAAACTATTCCTGAGAAAGAAGTTGTATAACCTAAGGATAAGAAATGGAGACTCAGTGGTAAAGCATTTGAACGCCTTCAATACTGTGGTAAGTCAGTCAGTATCTGTTGAGATTAAAATTTCAGATGAAGATAAGTGTACCAGTTTACTGTGTTCTTTACTAGACTCGTGGCATAGTCTAGTCGTGGCCATAGGTAGTAATACAACTACCTGTAAGTTTGATGAAGTGGTCTCATCCTTGTTATCAGAGGAGATGAGACGAAAGAACATGGAAGGACAGAGCATAGATGCATTATTTGCAAGAGGATGCTCCCAGGAAAGAAATAGATCTAAGTCCTCAAGTGGGAGATCTAAGTCTAAGGGAATATCTAAGTATCCCGAAAAGTTTGTAAAGGTGTGCTAGAGATGTGGAAAAGAAGGGCACTATAAGAATCAATGTAGATCCAAAGTTGAGAAAAAGAAGGGATCTGGAGAATCTCCTTCTACAGATGATCCAGATTATTTTCGACACGAAATGAGAGCTAAGATATAATAAAGCAATGCACAAAGATATCTGGGATATCCAATAATATAACATAAATGTATCAGAGATGCAACCATAAACACATAGATACAGTAATACACAATTTTGTATTAATGAGCGAAAATGTATAATGAGTGTACAAATACAGAGTGAAAGAGTCGTTAGAATGGTGGCAGCTTATCTCTGAGAAGAGATGTGATGGCTACTCGCATCCGTGAGAAGATGATTTTACAATGAGGCTCCTAAGGCCTTTTTATTATAAAGAAAATCCAAAACCCTAACCCCAGAAGATGAAAAGTAAACATTTTTGTGGACCCCGTTTTGGGTAGTTTGGTGTATCAACTTCCTGAGGGCCTAACTTTGGCATACGATCTCCGTTTGGGGCGCACAATAGCTCGTTGGAAAAGTATTGTCGAGGAGATTCATTTTTGGGGCTCAATCAAAGACTTTTCCTACAATTGAGAAGCTCAATCCATAAAAACCTTCATTTAGGCCCTCTGTTAACTCCCAAAATAGAACCATCATTTTGGTTGGGTTTTACGGTGGATAGCATGGCTATTGATAGTTTCATCAACTCATTGTTAAGTCTTTTAGCTGCAAAATTTTAGATTTTGGTTTGACTTAAAAATAATTTGGATTGT
>ML783000.1:1061347-1106103 GCA_009831015.1 Picea engelmannii
CCTCAAAAAGGCCCCGTAAGTTAAAAACTGCTAAAAATAGTAAATTGCCAAAATTGCCAGAAAAATGTTTAGAACGAATTGGAAAAGGTGGGTGGCCACCGATATCCACATGGATCAATCCTCCATCCTTAGGAAGTAATGGTATCCATTGGTTTGAGTGTTCGGGGGTGAGGGAAAAGAGTTTTCTGAATTTGCATCTTGATGAGCTGCTTGCCTTGTTGGAGAAGTTGTGTTGCTTAGCTTTTTGAAGGTTTTCACGAACCTGTGGTTGGAAGGGTTGGAACTTTTTAAGCAGTCTAGCTACTTGAGATATCTATGTGCAGAAGGAATATTTACGCTTTGCTTCTATCTTGTCGACTTGCTTCTGTTGGATAGAAGGTGCTTGGGCCAAGGCTGTAGTGGTTGCAGTATCCTTCTGTTCACCTTTTGAATAGATAGTGAAGAAGCCAAATTTTGTAGTATGAGATACTACCTTGCGGAACTGTTTAGGTGGGACAGTAGTCAGAACCACCTTTGGTATCTTGTAGAGATGGCCCCCAGAGTAAAAATGACACTACGAGGGTCAAGACTCATAGATAACATGACGCTTCCACATATATGGTTGGCCCAAGAGAACATCACAGACATCCAGCAGGGCAACATCACATAATACCTCATCCTTGAAGGGATGGATGCCATATGACAATCGCCATTGCTAGATGACACAGAGATCTCGTCCATGGCGAAGCCAACCGATGTTGTATGGTTGTGGGTGTGGTGTTGTCGACAATCCCAACTGTTTGACAACCTTTGTTGAGATGAGGTTCTTCTGGCTTCCGCTATCAACAATAAAATGTAGCGGGGTCCCCTTCACCCACATCTATGAATGAAAAAGGCGCTCCCCCTCTTCAATATCTGTTGGTTCTTTTGGTTGAATTGTTGCGGTCGCGACAATAGCAGTGGAGTCCGCGTCAATGATTTGTCTTCTGTCTGTATTTTCTAAATCAGATTCTGAATCAGGGTTTGGCTCCTTGTCTTTGATTTCAACCACCAATAAATTTTTTGAGCGACATTTAACGGTATTGTGCCAGGGGCTTTTTTGGAAATCGCCACATTTTTTGGTGTCCTTCTTCATCTTCCAATGACCCTTCTTTTCCTGTGGCTTGGACTGGTTTTCGGGAGACTATTTGTTAGGGCCATATTTATCATACTTTGGTTGTTGCGGATTTGCAGACTTGAACTCCCGTTTGTTCTGGTGCTTAAATTTCTACTCGATTTTAACAACATATTCATAAGCAGCACCGAGTGATGAGATGTCCAAAAGATCCATTTCTGTTTGGATGTATTTGTCTAAAGCCCCATGATATTTCAGAACCAAATGTCGTTCAGAGTCTTTGATACCCAACTTGGTACAAAAGGTATGGAAGGTATTGGTGAACTCTGGAACTACTTGGCCCCTCTCTTGCTGCGGTGTGGTCCATCTCATATACTGGTCCTCATAGTTGCCAACAGGGTAATACTATTCCTTTACCGTGTCCACAAAAAAATACCAAGTGGGATTGGCCCCATATATTCCAGAATCTTTTGTCGAAATTTTCTCTCAGTAAGTTTCCCACCAATATTTGACATGGGGGAGAGATTTAAGGAGTACGAAGGTGATATTTTCCCTATTGAAAAAATGGTGAACAAAGAAATAACCTTCTAGCAGATTTAACCATTTGTCTAGGGCATCCACATCTATCTGACCTTCAAATACGAGAATATCAAAATTAACCTAAACCTTGAAAGGAGAGGTGCTTCCAAAGTGGTTATTTGATTAAGATGCACCTATTGCTATTGACATCCGTTGAAGGATGTGGAAAAAATTCTCCATCATTTCGTCCCTTTGTCGCGTGAGAGCTTGCTCAAGCAACAGATTGATAAAATCGTATGCTCCGTCATTTTTATTTTCTTCCCCCATGGAGGTTTCTTGGGCGTGTGAGAGAAATTGTCTTCAAGAGAGACAAGCTCGAGACCCAAATTTCTATACTCAACCTCGTTGGGGACATGCACTAAAAAAAAATGATCAAGAACAACCTGCTCTGATACCACTGATCCATATTATTTTCGGCATGAAATGAGAACGAAGATATAATAACGCAATGTACAGAGATATCTCATATATCCAATAATATAACATAAATGTATCAGATATGAAACCATAAACACAAATATACAGTAATACACAATTTTCTATTAATGAACGAAAATGTACAAAGACTGTAAAAATACAGAGTGAAAGACTCGCTAGAATGGTGGCAACTTATCTCTGAGAAGAGATGTGATGGCTACTCGCATTCGTGAGATGATGATGTTATAATGAGGATCCAAAGGCCTTTTTATCATAAATAATATCCAAAATCCTAACCCCGGAAGATGAAAAGCCAACAATTTTGTGGACCATGTTTTGGGTAGTTTGGTGTATAAACTTCTCGGGGCGTAACTTTGGCATACGATCTTTGTTTGGGGTGCACGCTAGCTCGTTGGAAAGGTATCGTCGCAGAGATTCATTTTGGGGGCTCAATTGGAGCCTTTGGCTATCATTGAGAAGCTCAATCCCAAAAAGCCTTCATTTAGGCCCTCAAAATGGCCCCGAAAGATGAAAACGGCTGAAAGTAGTAAATTGCCAAAATTGCCAGAAAATTGTTTTGAGTGAGTTGGAAAAGGTGGGTGGCCATCGATATCCACCTGGATCAATAGAAGAAAAGACCTCCAAGGAAGAAGGATAGGATGTGTACTTGGATTATTTAAGCACACATGCAGATCATGAGGCACGGTTGGCTGACTCAAGTACATCCTTTCATATGACTCCCCACAGAGAGTGGTTCTATGAATATGAAAGGTATGATGGAGGTAATGTTTTCCTAGGTGATGAATCAACAACTAGAATCATAGGTCGAGGAAAAGTCAAGTTGAGGCTCATAGATGGAAGGATTAGAACACTACTTGGTGTTTTGCACATCCCAGGTTTGGCCAGAAATTTGATTTATGTAAGCAAAATGGACGATGTAGGGGTAAAAGCAATATTTGAAAAGGAAACTTGTAGGATGGTTTGAGGAGAAATGGTGATGCTGAAGGGATTTCGGTTTGGAACTCTGTATAAGCTACAAGGAAGCACTATTAGTGATGGGTGTAATAGTTCCATTGTTCTTGATATTGGATCAAAGGTTATGTTGTGGCATTAAAGACTAGGGCATATCAGAGAGAAGGGTCTTTGACTACTACACGGTAAAGGTGTGGTTGAAGGTATGTCTAACTACTCTCTGGATTTTGATTTCTGTGAACATTGTGTATATGGGAAACAAAATCGGGTAAGATTCCCCTATGATGCAACAAGGGCAGAAGGAATTTTACAACTAGTTCACAGTGATGTGTTTGGACCTGTGTCGGTTCCATCATTGGGAAAATCTTTGTACTATGTCTCATTTATAGATGACTTCTCAAGAAATACTTGGATATATTTCCTCAGGAAGAAATCTAAAGTCTTTGACAAGTTTAAATAGTTTAAGGGTCTTGTTGAGAATCAAACAAAGAAACAAATTAAGGTGTTGAGGATAGATAATGGTGGAGAGTTATGCGGGAATGAATTTAAAGAATTTTGTAAGAAGTGAGGTATAAAAAGGCAGAAGACTACTCCATATACACCTCAACAGAATGGAGTTGCAGAAAGGATGAACATGACATTGATGGAAAAAGCAAGGTGCATCCTGAGTGGTGTTGGGTTAGGACAAGAATTATGGATAGAGGCAGTGGGTATTGCATGTTACCTGGTCAACAGATCATCCTCATCAATGTTGGATGACAAGAATCCATAAGAGGTATGGACTGGTAAGAAACCTTCTCTTACACATCTCAAGGTATTTGGTTGTCAGGCCTATGTTCATGTTCCAAAGGAAAACATGAGTAAGCTAGATAAGAAGGTTAAAAGTGTATATTTATTGGGTATAAAGATGGTCTCAAAGGTTATAAACTTTGGAACCCAGAAACTAAGAAGGTTGTGTATATCTGAGATGTGTTATTTATAGAAATGAAGGATGTTTTTAATAGGAAGTCCTACCAAGTAAGGAAGAACCAGAGAAAATAGAGTTTTATTTAAAGGATGATGAATCAAACTCTACAAAAGAACAAGAATCATAAGAACAAGATCCTCATACTCCAGTATTGAGGAGATCGGTTCGAGAAAGAAGGCTACCGAAAAGGTATAATCCATCTAATTTTCGTTCAAATTTTTCTTTGTCTATTACTGATGGTGATCCTAGAACTTTCAGAAGGGAAGTGGATTCCAAGGATGGAAAGCTCTGGAAAAAGGCCATGGATGAAGAAATGGCAGCCTTGGATAAGAATGAGGCTTGGGATCTAGTGGAGTTGTTGACTGGAAGAAAGCCCATTGGCAGCAAATGGTTATTTAAAAAGAAGTTGAATGCAGAAGGAAAAGTGGAGAAATACAAAGCTCGGTTAGTAGCAAAGGGTTATTCCCAGGCTGAGGGAATTCATTTTGGTGAGATTTATTCTTTTGTTGCCAAGTTAACTTCTATGAGATTTATGTTATCTGTTGTTGTTGCATTTGATTTTGAAGTAGAACAGATGTATGCGAAGCCAACATTCCTACATGACGATCTAGTAGAAGAAATCTATATGAAGCAGCCAAAAGGCTTTGTTGTGAAGGGAAAGAACGAGCTAGAATGCAAGTTGAAAAGTCCATGTATGGTTTAAAACAATCACCAAGGACGTGGTATCAAAAATTTGATACTTGTATGCTGGGACTTGGATTTGCAAGAAGCAAAGAGGATCACTATGTATATTTTAAATTAATTGGTGATCATTTGATTTATTTGGTCTTGTACGTGGATGACATTTTGCTGAAAGGAAACAACAATGAGATTATCCAGGATGTGTAAAATTAGTTGTCCTCTAAATTTGACACGAAGGATCTTAGTGATTCAAATTTCATTTTGGGCATGGAAATTTAAAGAGATCGAAAAAGAGGAAACTTTGGTTAAATCAAAGAAAATATGTCAAGACAATATTGCTGAGGTTTAATATGCAGGAATGTAAACTGGTCAAGGTTCCTATTCTTGTGTGTGTAAAGTTATCTTTAGATCAGTGTCCCAAGACACAAGAAGAGGAGGACATGTATCGTGTTCCATATGCGAGTGTAGTTGAGAATTTGATGTATGCAATGGTCTGTACTAGACCGGACATTGCACATGCAGTGGGAGTTTTGAGCAGGTATATGTCAAAACCAGGGAAGGAGCATTGGACAACAGTAAAAAGGGTTTTCGGGTATTTGTGTGGCACTGCTAGCTATGGATTGTGCGACCAAGGAAGAACATGATTGGACAGAGTGTTGGACATACATGGCTTTGTGGATGGATATTGGGCTAGAGATCTGGATTGTAGGAGATCTACAATTGGGTATGTGTTTAATCTGTTTCGAGGAGCAATCAGTTGGATGAGCAAAAGACAAGTTGTAGTGGCACTTTCAACTACAAAAGTTGAATACATGGCAACCACTCATGCAAGTAAGGAACTGATATATTTAAAAATATGTTGTTCAGGTATTGGGTTGGTAAAACAAGCTGTAAGGATAGATTGTTACAGTCAGAGTGCAATTTTTCTAGCGAAGAACCCGACTCATCATTCAAAGATAAAGCATATTGATATTCAATATCACTTTATGAGAGACATGGTTGAAGAAAAGAAAGTGTTGTTGATGAAGGTGGACACTTTGAAGAATGTTGTAGATTCATTAACAAAATCTGTTAGCACTGAAAAGTTCTCTTGGTGTAGAGGATCTATGGGCATTGCTACCCTATATTGTTGACTATGTAACCCTATAACCCCCTGTATGAAATGAAAACAAGAAGTGGGACAATGTTGGGTATGCATTATATTCTTTGTACAACTAGCGATAGTGTATTCTACGTTGCACCAGGTGTGCAGGGGGGTTGTAGGGGCACAATATCCCCCCTGTGCGAGGGTTCGGGTGCAGTGTCCCAGAGAATTTTTTTGCCTCCGGAAATGTGTCTCATTTTTCCTTGTTTTTCATGATGCCTTGATTTTCGTGTCTATTGTTGGGTAGTTTTTTGGCACATGGTTTTTGTTGATGGTTTTCTATTTCTAGTTAAGGAATTAGGGTTGTTGACTAATCCAGGTCATTAGGTTAGGGTTTTGGATGTCGTTGGCTCCTATATGTATATTGTATTGTAAACAATGTATCACTATGAATGAATATAGAATATGTTGGTTTTCCTAGTTTGGGTTTCCATAGGAGAAAACTCTGTGTAATGTGTGTATTTGCCATTGTATCATTTCTATTCTTTTACTGAAAATGTGTTTGCAGTAAATATTGTACAAGGTTAAAATCTATAGGAATGGGCTAAAAGCCTATGAAATTTCCCACTAAGGTGCACTTGGAGAGTATTATAGATTTTTCCTTTGATTTATAGTTGAGATATCAAACTGTGGGATAACATCTAGCCTTTTAATAAATCTACTCTAGATCAACCAAGCTCTCTTTGCTAAATTCAAGGAACTGAATACCTATTTGAAGTCCTCAATCTCAAAATATAGAGCACATTCCCTTGAAAATCCACAACTTGAACTAGGTGAGGAAGGCAAACATGGATCTAAAAATGCAAATATATAGGTTCACAGGATGGGAAAATATTCTGTGAAAAGAAGCCATGGCACAGATTTGGAGATGTGACACTACTAGATACCCCCCTTGAAATTATGGCAACATGCATTTTGTATCTTCCCAGTGCGACAGCTCGGGAATACCTAGTAGGGGACTTGATTCTTCAAGCTCCTTGATCATTGTCATTGTATATTTATTTTACCCAAGTATTAATACAAGGGTTGGGTCAATACTCTTGCTATCCATATAATAAGGTTTTATATTGGTTATGTTTTATAAACGTTTTAACCTTTTGCTAAATTTAGTAGTATTTTTCTGAATGAGGTCTACCCAATATCTTGTTTTATTTTAAATAGACAACATAAATATATTCATTGTTGTTGATGTGTGGGATATTTCACTTATCCAACACACTTATCCCATTGAATTTTGACATGTGGGTTATTTCATGATGCAATATCCATAGAAAACCCACCCTGGGAGGGCACTAGGGCCCTCCCATCCATTTCAACGATGGCTCATAATGTATTCAATTACTTCCTCTTAAGTTCCTTGCTTTGGTCATGATGTGTGATTATGGTTTTCTATTTGATATCAAATGCCATGATTGACTTCTCTTTTCATCATTAGCCTCCTTGATTACATTTTTGGCTATGGTAGGTGCTTTGGCCCACCAAAATAGCCCTCCCTTCATTGCTAATTAGGATCTGTATTAGGCCATGTGCACTACTTAAGGTCTTCATTGTTCGAGGAGCATTCCTTGGGTCCCTAAACATCCCTAATTGATCAAGGAACGCTCTCTAAGGAACTTACTTAGCTAGACCTTCTTTTAAATTTAGTGATATTGGTCCATGTTATGATCTATTACTTCATTGGACCACATTGTGTATATTTCCCACAGTTCATTGATTCTTGCATCATAAATGAGTATTTTGATAGAAAACACCTACTATATGTGTTTGATGCCTATGGTATGTCGAGTTAGAACATGCAATTTTATCTTTCTTGAAACACCACCACTCCAACCATGAGTGCAATGAATGGTAATACCCCTCGAGCATCCCTAAATCTATTTAAGTCCTTCCCCTGATCATTATTGGGGGTTCCTTTCGGTCTCTAATATCTTTCTCCTCACTTTAAAACTCTAACAAATTTAACACTCTTTGATGAACTTATGATTACCTTCCACCTTCCATGTTCTTAGGTTTGTTAATATTTTCCCTAAAATTGGTACTTTCCTCTCCATCTGGCTTAGATATCCCATTATTTCTTTGGTTGGTTCATTGAGGTGTTTGACTTAACCCATTTTTTGCATCCAATCTCTCTTATTCAAATGGATATTCAACATATGTATGTGGGTGAGCAGGTCAACTTCTTGACTGAGGGAATGTAGATAATTTATAACTGTAGTTGTCGTATATGCATTTGGTTGTATGCTTGCCTTGTTTTTGCTTTCATATTATTTAATTTGGAGATAACATATATTAGTTTGTTCCACACGAGGAGAGCCAGTACATAGGTATGGAGAGAAAGTTTTGATCCTCTTTATTGCTTGTTGTTTCTCTATTTTACTCCAAGCCATTGTAGCTCTTTGTTCATCTCTTTTCCTCTAACACATTTTAGTTTGTAGTAGATTTAGTTTATATCATATTAGTTGATTTCAAAACCTAGCTAAGGGTTTTTGAGAAATTACGACAGAAATGTGCTCCAGGTCCCTTCCAGTTAGCTTGGATACCAAATAGAATTGGTTAATAAAACTTAATGTTTAATGGTTGATTTTTTTTGAAAATGGGGATTACATAGATTTCATTTTATTTCATTCTAGTCTTTTTCTTTCACACAAGTAGTGCAATTAAATCATGAACATGAATGAGGTCAATTAATCCTAATTAGTGTTTATTTCCTTTATTAGATTATTGGTTATTTTATTTGTTGCTCTAATTAACCTAATCCTACCACGCACATGTAAACCCTAATAACAACCATAGGTTAATAAAAGACGATACTAATCCCTTAATTTACTTAGTGACATACCTTTTCCCCCAAAAATCGAGTGTTGAGTCTGCTTCTCTTTCTCATACTCAAGCTCAGGGTCTCATCCTCGTGGTAGTGTACCACCCCACTCTAACTATCACACTACATATATACAAAAATATTAAACCTATATGATCAAAGGGTCGATTAATCAAATATATTAATTGTTTATGATGTGTTTACAGTGAAATCATTTTATTGTTATATGTTAATATGTCTAACTTTCCATTTGTTTGTAACAACAATCTTTCACATGGTAACATTGACACCTAGGTAAGTGCAGGTATCATGGTCTCTACGTGTCTCTCTTTCATTTTTTTTCATTTATTTGCATAGTATTGTTGCAAATTGCTTAATCAAGTGGTAATTGGACTTACTTTCCTCCTTATCGCTCCCAACAAATCTTGATTGTCGTGCATTGGTGCTTATTATCTTTCTTTTCTATTTATTTGCTTTACGAGGTAACATATGCTCACAAGTGACATATGTGTAGTCATACACTGGTGTTGGTGTAGGAATGTTTTAGTTTCCATGTTATTTATTGGGCATAACCTTGTCACATGGAAAAATCCCTCCTTATGTTGAGGCTATTGCTCATGCCACCTTTGCCAATAAGCACTGTCCTATTTTCTCATGCATCTTTTCTCTACCTATTGTCGCTATTAATTTTTCTCTTGATATTTTCCTACTTCCTTGCCTTTGTATATTCTTCACATAAACATGTTGCTCTTCCATTTCATGAATTGCAATACCTGCCATGAGGGAAAAATGTAGTGTATAGTTTTTGTATTTTGTATCAACCATACACTTATCGCATTGGATATTGATCTATGGGGTATTTCATGCGCATTAAACACACATGACCTACCCTAGAATGACATGGAGGTCCTCTTATCCATCCTCAAGGACTCACAGTGTGCTCAAATCTCTCTTTTTGAGTCCCTTACCTTGGTCTATATGTGTATTATGGTTTTCCCATTTGATATATAGGGCCATGGTAGGGTTACCATTTCACCTTGGTTCTCCTTAGTCACATGTATTGTCTATGGTAGGTGCTTTTGCCAAACTAGTTGGATCCCTTTCTTACTAATTAGGATCTTTCATGGGCCTTGTTCACTAGTTAGAGTCTTGGTTAGTTAAAGAGCCTCCTTGGGTCCCCAAACATACCTAATTCACAAGGGTGTGCTCTTTAAATCCCTCACTTATTCAAAATTTTCACTAAATTGAATGGTGTTGGTGCATGTTTAACTCTGCTCATTTATGAGACCATATTATGCTCGTTTCTTGTGTTTCATTGTTTCTTAATATATAATGGAGGTCTTTTCTAGAAAACACCTATGATATGCCCTAGTTACTCGTGGTATGTTAATTTAACACCCATAGTTTGATTTTTCTAGAAAGACCACCTCTCCAGCAGAGAATGCAACAATCAATGACACCACTCCAATGGTCAATGCATCAATGGGTAACACCACTCGAGCATCCCTAAATATATTTAAGTGGTTACCTTGATCATTGCCAATGGTTCCTTTTGATCTATATTTCTTTCTCTCCTACGATAAAACAATGTTGAATTCAACACTCTCTTTCATTCTTGTAATATCCTTCAACCTTCCACATTGATGGGCTTACAAAGATTTGTTGTCTTGGTCAATCCTCCACTTGTTTAGAGATTACATATAGTTGGAACTTAAATTCATACTATGGACAACAAAGAGATAGAAGGAAAAAAGGAATAAAGTGGTCTTTGTAATTTTGCTTGAGCAACAAGCCATTTTTCTTTTTTAAGAATGTTAGAAGTACCTCGGGACATGTGTATATTTGGTTTAAACTTGAAATATAAACATATGTATTTTTTATCTGGAAACAAAAGTTAGTTGCATCTAAACAATCACATCAACCCAAATATTACTCAGACAAGGCACAACATGTTTTGCAGTATGAGATTTTCGATGAGATCGATGTGATAAACCAATACCTTAAGTCTTCAACATGTAGTTTTACTTCCAAGATTTTTACCTTTATGTATAGTGGAATCATAACACACCCCTAGATTATTCAGTTTTTGGAATCAACATCATCACTATAATTCTAAATAACAGGATCTATTTCGCACATAAAAATTTAGAGTAATCGAGGAGGAATATAACACTTACAATTTACATAAAGAAATAGCTCGACAATGCTAAAAAGTTATTATTTGACCACTGTTTAATTTTTCTTTGACGTTGTAGAGTATGACAATCTTACCCCTGTAGAGTGTCATCCCTCCCTTTTCTTGAATAAGGGCATTATTGGAACATTATTGACTGCATCCCCGTAGATTATATCATCATCTCCAACCTCACTTGTGTTTGGCACACTTGGTTGTTGACCATTTATAAAATGATCATCTAAAGTTTGTTTTAAGACTTGTGCGTCATGCGATAATGACCACATATTTGTAGATGCATTTCTACTAGCTAAAGATGATGCATGTGGTACCAACAAATTTGAGAAGTTGTGCTCCTTAGAGCATACAAAAGTAAGCAAATAAGAATTGAGGTGCATATGTTCCACTTCTAGTCCCAAGCAAGGCCATGGGAGCAAGTCTCGAGGATTTCCTTGGAGGTCTATTGATAAGTAGTTGGGGAAGTGATTGCCTTATGGTATTTCTAGATGACTTTAGCAAAATGGCAATGATAATACTATGGAAGAAAACATTGTCAACACACTAGGCCATACATTTCTTCTTTAACTAGCTTTAGTGAATTTTGATTTGTCATCATTGATCATATCCTACAACAAGAATAACTTTCTCAACTACTTCTGATATACACCATGGAGATTGATGGACCCCAAGTTGGAGAGGAGTATCAGCTTCCATCCTCAAATGGGTGGTCAGAAAATTGTTGTGAATCATAGAGTAGTTCAATTATTATGCATTTTTAATCATAGACTTTTGAAGTCATGGGATCCCAACATCCCATGTGTGTAACATAGTTATCGTCACGTAGTCAATGATGTGACAAGGACTTTATATTTTAAGAGTGCCTTCAAATTTTACTAAAGGATCCATTTCTCTTGGAGCATCTTATCCCCGAGTGCAATGTCCCTACTAAGATTTGTTAACTTTTTTCTTGGTTTGTTGTATAGTCAATGTGTTAAACAATGGTTGTTGTGGGAGTTTGAATATTGTTGACAGGTTGGTTTTCATAAAAATTTTGACCTCTTCTACACATTATTTGGCACATAAAATTAACAACAATAACTTTGATAATAAAGATGCAAACACACAACAAAATGTTAGATAAACCTGGTTGCTTTATTAATTTATATTTCGGAATGATATTTCAGTGAAACAACCCACAACTTGACCTCATATTACAACATCAAATAGAGAGAATACTTTTTGATCTATTCCTTACACATATGCTTCTTGTACATGGTGAATATACAACAGTGATATAGATAAGGACAGGCATGTAGGTGAAATATGCAACAACATTGAAATCGATGGAAGAACAACAGTCCAATGATGATGTACTCGACCCAAGCTATTAGCAAGTCGACCCACATAGGTGACATGGCCTTCAAATAGTCAACTCGATCTCATAGTGAGGAATACAACCCAAAAAATGGAGTATCCCCTTCAGATCTCGGTTCTCTTGAAGATAATGCCTCCAGACGTGTATAAATCGACCAAGCAAGGGATAAACTAAGCCCCATATGCTCCAACTCGACCTTCAAGGAAAATAATGAGCCCAACAAGGTGTATTCAACCTCTAGATGAACCACTCGGCCTCTCCAAAAGAGAAAAAAAAATGCCTAGCTTACACAAATTCGTCCCCACTACAAGAAAATTGACCTTCGATGGGATGATGCAACCCAACACTAAGATACTCGGCTCCCTTCAAGCCAATCCAGCCACAAACTATGAAGCTCCACTGCCACAAAGAAAACTCAACCACAAATAGGAAAACTTCATTGACAAAGAAGAAATGCCAACCATGCTAAAGCACACTTGAAGAAATCTAATTGATCTCTTCCCTATGACTAGCTAGGTTGGATAGTCTAACCACGGAAACAAATCTCTAAACTCTTTAGAGTTTTTCATCCCAAGAGCCAAAGCCACAAGAGCTCTCTCAATTTTGGTTTTAGAAGATAACCAATGCACAATGAGAGAGGGTGCCCCTCATTCTCCTTTTATTCTCTTGTTGACCCTTTTCCAACCCTTTTACACTTTTAATAACTTAAAGTGACTTTATTAACTCAATAGTCACTTAGGTGCCTTTTTACCTAATTACTCAATGTGAACTTTTTAAAAATAGATTATTTTCCCACTCCAATGACATTAAATAATGAATTGATTCCCTTTTAATGTCGAAAAGTGATTAATTGTTTTTTTAAGACATTCCTAGACGTCGGAGTCCCTTTCTCATCATCCCAACCTTTAGATATTTTCATCTCAGTTCCAACAAGCTATTGCATGAAGGTATCTCCTCTGATAATGATCCAAATAATACCTTTAGTGTATTTAAGTAAAGTATGCTCAAATGTAACCCAAAATTATGAAAATCGTCGGAATACCACAAAACCAAGAGTGAATTGTGAAGAAATGATCCTGATGATGAAAGGAGGTGAATGGACTATCCTAGGGCCCATATAACTCCTCCAAATTGCCTAAGCATTTTTATCCTCATTTTACTCCTCTAGTCAGGTTGACATAAACTCATAAGGTCACCTCTGACTGCAGGGCAGTGGAATTAAAAAATGGGGACATTACAATGCTCCCTTCCCAAAGATTACTTGTCCTCAAGCAATTCCATCACAATCTAACACTCCATCGACTAAGCCAGACTTAAACTGAAAATGACACCAGGGTCCCAAACCACCCTGGAAGATGTGACGCATCCTTGACTCAATTGATGATCCGACAAGGTGCAGACACAAGAGGTCTCCTGAATATTGTCGCTAAGTAAGGCAAATCGATACAGCAATAACTCGATCAACCCCTCAAAGAACTGCTCTGTTAGGTAACAAAGATCATGAAAATAAAAACTAACTCTTGTCTTTGTGTAAGTTGATGAACTATAAATCCCAGGGTCCTAAGCCAACCTCAGAAAGGAACCACCATATTGACGTTCTACCACTCTGATCATAACCATCCAACTGTCGTGCCCAATCTGCATCCTCCTCTTTAGGAAATCCAAGTTGAATTACCTATAAGGGCTAAACCTACTACCATGAATAGTAGCATGCATAGGCATCTAGGTGAATGTAGATTTTAACCTTGTACAATATTTTACTACAAATAGATTTTCAATAAAAGATTAGAAAAGATACAATGGAAAATACACACATTACATAGAGATTTTTTCCTTGGAAACCCAAACCGGGCAAACCAACATATTCTATATACATTCATAGTGATACATTGTTTACAATACAATATACATATAGGATCCAACGGCATCCAAAATCCTAACCCAATGACCTGGATTAGTCAACAACCCTAATTCCTTAATCGAAAATAGAAAACCATTGACAAAAACCATGTGCCAAAAAATCCCCCAACAATGGACATGAAAATCGAGGTGACATGAAAAACGATGCAAAAATGTGACATGTTTCCCGAGGAAAAAAAATTCTCTAGGGCGTTGCCCTCGAACCTCCCGGGGGAGGGGGGGGGGGGGGGGGGGGGGGGCTAGCGGCCCCCTTGCACGCCCCACGCAACATAGCAGACACTAGAGCTATTGATGCAAAGACTATAACACATACCCAACAAATACTCCAACGGGTGTCGTTGTAAAGCCCGCTAAATGCATTTTTATTTAAGTTTCATTTATTTGCCAACCCAGAATATAGCGAGTCAGGTGGAATTTGACCCCCCGACCTCTGCTATTTAAACAAGTACCTTGTCCATTGCACCAGACGATGAGTTCATGCAACTACTCAAAAGGAGATTATTTTGCATTAGAGAGTTCCTTTTGGCACATCAATTTGCATGCCAAGGAAACTCTACTAGTTTGGTTTTAATGTCTTATTTTGTGCCAATGAGCATTTTTTAGAAATATATAGAGTGTTTATAGTCAAAAGTTTCAGTTTTGCGAGGTGGAGATGATTTTGACATCCATAATTGAGTTTGTGTAGTAGATTAAAAGGTTATCTTAGAAACATAAGTTGGAGTTGTTATTTATCGGGCATTTGAGCATTAATAGAGCGATCTCTCATTTGGAAGTAGACCCGAAGGCATAGCCAAAGATGGGTGAATCTCGTTATAAACTTGTGTAATATGCCTTTTTATTTCCTATGTCTATTTCTCTCAATTTCAACATTTTTATTCTCACAAGTTATTTATCAATTAATGAGTTTTGGATAAGTAAGCGTATTCACATGATATTTGCAAATAGTCAAAGACGATCAAAGTTCTCGAATCTAGTTGGATGTTAGTGTGTTCTTGTGAATTATCTTAACATCTAAGTATTTTTGGATCAAGTGGTATCATAGATGGTTTGATAGGTATTTTCAAGCGAATGCTTATGAAGTCCAAACTGAAGCTTGGTGAAGGATCGTTTGAAGAGTACAATCCCAAGATTGGTTCGAGGCATACATTTCGAAAGCAAGAAATGGATTCAATAAAAGACGAGGATTCTTCTAATCCAAATCCTTTCGGTACTGCAGAGACATTTTATACCGCGTTCGTGGAAATGAAGGCCATGGTTGAATAAATGTACAAGGATTGAAAGAAGGCCAAGGGAGAAAGTACATCAGTAAAAACTGAAGAAGTTAAAGAAGAAGGAGAAGGTGAAGGACCTCGAGATCCTCCTTCGCGCTCATCATCTTCTTCCAATGAAAGTGGACATTCTTCTCATAAGAGGAAGAAGATTTTTGAGAAGTCTTATCATTCCCATGCTCATGATTTGCCTTTGTTAAAGCTAGATGTAAATATTGATTTGCCTATTTATGATGGAGATTTGAATGCAGAGAAGTTGTATAATTAGTTCAAACAGATTGAAGTATATTGCAAGGCACAAAAAATCATAAAGGACATTGCAAGGATACGATTGGCTACTCTTTGCCTGAGTGACACAACTTTGACATGGTGGGAGAGTCGGACATAAGCTGATCTTATTCAACATGGTAAAATCATTTCTTCCTGTAATGAATTTACTACTACATTAAGAAAGAAATTTTATGTATTAGCTTATAGGCAAACATCAATGATTACTTGGCAACATTTAAGACAAACAAAAGGGGAAAATGTCCAAGTTTATACATAGGAATTTAAGATGAAGGCGTTGTCTTTGGGATTTTCACTATACTCCTGAAACTCTTCTAAAGTATATTGGTGGTTTGCATTCCTATCTTCAACATACTATATTGAAGTTTAATCCTACTAATATTGACAAAGTGTCAACACAAGCTACTCATATTGAAGCTAGCAAAGGAAAACATGATGTTGCAGATGTTTCAGGGGAGCCACATGAATTTGAGGAGCAATCAAAGGAAAAAGGGAAGAGTAAGAAGACAACTATAGTGAAGAAGGATGAAGAGAAGAAGCCTACATGTTCTCACCGTGAGAAGAAAGGACACAATGAGAAGCATTGTTGGAAGTTGCATCTAGAATTGAAGCCAAAGTGAGCTCAACCTAGGAAGGGTAAAAAGAAAACCACCACCATAGTTCAGGATCTTGGATCAGATTTTGAGGATGAAACTAAGGTTATGGCTATGGGAATGAAAGGTAAATCTTCTATTGCTAGTTTCAATTCATCTACTTCTTCTCCAAAGTCCAAGGTAATCCCTAATGGTAGGAAAATAAATGAATTGTTTCATTTACAAGTTATATCAAAGCACACTCAGATTGATACACTTGTTAACAGTGGATCACAAGTAAATCTTACTTCATAGCAAGTTTTTAAGAATTTTGGATTGCAAACTAGGCCTCATTCGAGACTATATCCTTTGGTTTGGATTTGTGATAATGCTTAGTTACAGGTAACTAAGCAATGTAAGTTATTGTTTGCGATCTCATCCAGTTTAATTGATGAGGAAAACTTAGATGTGGCTCCACTTGTGATCTAGGTGGATCTAGGAACGCTAAATATTTGATCAACTCAAATGATAATGAAAATGACTCCATTGCGTAGAGCTCAACGAGAGATTTGTAGTGCAATTTGAGCGGCCTCAAATGGACGTCGTATGAAGAAGTTATGATGTTATAAATATTTTAACCAAGATGCAAAAAGTCAAACAGGGAAAGACACATGGCAGACCCACATGCTGCCACGTGGTCATCCATACAACTAATAGAGCACAAGGTGATGTCATGATGACATCGACATGTTGTCGTGCCACCATGAGAGGTTGACACATGTCACTCAGTTTTGGCATTTTCGGCACCCAGTTGGACCCATAAAAATTTAACACGTGACATCTATACGGTCCACCTGGCACCACTGAAAGGGAGACACATGGAAGGTTGTATAGTGACATGACAGGTGATGGATGGCAGTATGATGATGATGTGGCAGTTGTTGTAGGTAGGTTGAATATGCACTGACGTGGAACTAACTGTGCAACAGATATGTCGGTAGGAGTGTGACATGTGGACCAATGGGATGGTGCCATATGGCACTACAAATTTTCCCAATATGGCCTTATCCAAAAATTTATTGGGTCGATGAGAATCGACCCTGTGACCTCCAGCATATAGTTCCAACGGTTTAACCAACTCGGATAACAACGAGCATATAAGAGTCGGGTGGGTTCGACCTGTCCGATCTCCCCTATTTATACCAACGCCCAAACTAATGCACGGGACATAGAATTGCATGACAATATTGCAGAGGATATGCATAAAAATTTGTGCCAAGAGGGGCTAATATTTTGATTGTGTATCATTTTTCATGTCATAGATTTCCTTGAGAAAATTATAGTTTGTTTATACTCATTGTTCTTGGAATTTCAGGAGGAATTCAATGGTGACCTTTGTTTCTAAGTCTCGACAACAATTTTAGAAGGTCATTGTAAGAACACGAGTTAGAGTCACTATTGTATAAAGCATTTGAGCATTAATAGAGCGACCTCTCATTTGGAAGCGGACCCAAATACGTAGCCCAATATGGGTGAACTTCATTAACAACCTGTGTAATGTGATTTGTCCTGGTTGTTTCTATTTCATTCAGTTTCTTGCAAGTTATTCATAATTAATGAGGTTTTGGATAAGTAAGTGAATTGATATTATTTGCAAATAGTCAAGACAATGATATTTTTTGAAACAAGTTGGATGTTTATGTATACTTAATAAATAATTTAACATCTAAGGATTTTTGGATCAAGTTGGTATTAGAGCAGGTTTTGAAAACTGTTTGCAAGTGAATACTTATGAGGTCCAACTCCAATATAGGTGAAGGCACACTTGAAGACTTCAACCCATAAATTCAAAGAGAATTTCAAAGACGAGGAATGGCATCCGAAGAAGGAGAAGATCCTAAAATGACCTTCGAGACTTTGACGAAGGAATTTCTCAAGGTGAATAATACGGTGGAGAAACTACACTGCAAGGCTTAAAGAGGAGTTGAAACATCAGTAAAAGTTGAAGGAGAAGGAGGAGGTGAAAAACCTCCAAAGCCCCCTTTGTCTCCATCATCATCATCTTCTTATGATGAAAGTGAACATTCTTCTCATAAGAATAATCCTTCTAAGAAGTCTTCTCGTCCTCATGATTTGCCTTTATTAAAGTTAGATGTAAAGTTTGAATTGTCAATTTATGATGGAGAATTGAATGTAGAAAGGTTGGATAATTGGATCAAACAGATTGAAGTATATTACATGGTACATAAAATCATGGATGATGCTGCAAATATATAGTTGGCTACTCTTCGTTTGTGCGGAACAACCTTGATATGGTGGGAGAGTAGGACACAATCTGATCTCATCCGATAGGGTTAAGTAATTTCTTCTTGGGATGAATTTATTGTTGCATTAAGAAAGCAATTGTATCCATTAGCTTATATAAAAACAAGAATAATAGATTGACAACATCTAAGACAAGGAAAAGGGAAAAATGTTCAAGTATATACACGGGAATTTAAGAAGAAAGTATTATCTTTGGGAATTCTATTATATACTCATGAAACTCTTTTGAAATATATTGGTGGTATGGATTCATATCTTCATCATACTATATTGATGTTTAACCCTACCAATATTGATGAAGTGTCAGTACAAGCTACTTATCTTGAAGCTAGTAGGGGAAAGCATGTGTTCAAGGATAAGAAGCCACACAAGTTCAAGAAGAAGTCGAGGGGAAAATGGAAGAATAAGAAGTCAACTACAATAAATAAAGTTGAGGAGAATCCTACATGTTCTCACTGCAAGAGGAAAGGACATAAGGATGCAGAGTGTTAGAAGTTGCATCCAGTGTTACGACGAAAGAAGTTCCAGGATAAGGGGAAACATAATACTGTTGCAACCATTCAACAAGATCTACGGTCAGATTGAGGAGATGAAACTAAAATCACAACAATGGGAAGTAAAGGTATATCTACTGCTAGTTCTGGTTCTTCAGTTCAATCTACTAAATTGGAAAGTGTTCTTAATCAAAAGAAACAAAGTGAGATTTTCCATTGAAGGGTTATAATGAAGCACACTGTTACACGTCAATATTGCTCACTTCGATAAGTGTCATAAGTGTCGCATGATCCTCTCAACGTCGCAAGTGTCGCATGTCATTCACAAGTGTCGCAAACATCAAACAAAGCATACTGCCATGATGACGACACCAAGAAGACACTTAGAATATCTCAGACACTTGATTTGGAGGAAGGAGAATGATTAATTGAAGTCAAGGAACTCTTATCACCTGAAAGGAGCTCTTAAACAAGGGTTTTGAAGGTGAGCGCTCCTCTGTATCAGCCTTAGGAGCGCTGGCGCTCCCCTATAAGGTCCGAGGGAGTGTTATAACGCCCAACTGCCCCTCTGAAGGAGTGCTATCCATCCTTGGAGCACTGGTGCTCCCCTCAAGCTTCCTAGGGAGCGCTATAGCACCCCAATGCCCCTTTTGAGGGAGCATTGTCTAATCTGGGCAGTGGTTGGCCCGTTGAGGAAGATAAGGGAAGGATCTTTCAAATTTGGAAGGTAATTGCATTCGAATTCTTGGTTCAATCAGAAGATCCTTGATCTGAGGAGAGAATTCCTCAACCTACCCTAAAGATACCTCAAGAGGTTAAGCCTCTATTAACCTATATAAGCAGGCTCCATGATGGTGAGAAGGGGGAAGAATTGCTAGCATGAAACCTATGATCTCATAGGAAACACACAGTCAGCCAAAGGAGAGTGATCAGTGAAGCTACTATCATCCAGGTCATGGATCTTTCGAGCAAGGGTTAGACAAAGGGGACTTGACGAAGCTGTCGCAGTCGCATCTACGATTGTAAGTACTGCTGTCGTTATTCTCATTAATATGACACGCTTGGCCTGTTTCTTTCTAGTTCGTGTCTGATCTTACATGAACCTATCATTGATAGATAGATCTGTTTTCAAGCTAATATCAATAGAGTAGGAAGTGGTCTCTTACACCGCTTTGTTTAAAGAATTCCGCGATGTCTTTGCATGGAGCTACGAGGAAATGCTAGGGATCGACCCTTCAATCATCGTGCACGAAATCAAGACTTACCCTGATGCGAAACCTGTTCGACAAAAGCTCCGCCCGGTTCATCCCAAGAAAATCACAGTTATAAAGGCAAAAGTTGAGAAACTTCTAAAATCTGGCTTTATCTATCCCGTCCCTTTGACAGAATGGGTCTCCAACCTTGTTCTGGTTGCCAAAAAACAAGGGACCATCCGTGTTTGTGTTGACTATCAGGATCTCAACAAAGCTTGTCCCAAGGACAACTACCCTACGCTCTTCATCGACCAAATCATCGATAATTGCGCAGGGAGCGTAATATTCTCTTTCATGGATGGATTTTCTGGGTATAACCAGATTGAAATCTTACCTGTTGATTAACATAAGACAGCCTTTATCTACCCATGGGGTACCTTCGCCTATCGAAAGCTACCTTTTGGCCTTAAAAATGTTGGTGCTACTTTCCAGCGGGCCATGTCATACGCTTTCCACGATATCAAGCATATCACAGAGCCTTACCTCGACGATTTACCCACCCACTCATCCAATCGATCCGATCACATTGATCACTTATGGGTGATTTTTCTTTGATGTCGATTCTACCGTATTCGCTTGAACCCACATAAGTGCATTTTTGCTGTCGAATCCGGTCGACTCCTCGGTTTCATTGTCTCCAAAGATGGGATCAGGGTGGATCCCTTAAAGATTAAGGCCATTCTAGCCTTACCCCCACCTACCAATTTAACCCAACTCCAGAGTTTGCAAGGCAAAGAAAACTTCCTTCGCCGTTTCATCTGCAACTACGCTGAAATAACTAAAGAATTCATGCGGTTACTCCAGAAAAACACCCCTTTCATCTGGGATGACACCGCCCAATGATCATTTGATGCTCTCAAGCACGCCTTGACCCACGCACCTTTGTTGCACCCTCCGGAGTATACAAAGGACTACATCCTTTACTTGGCCACCTCCACTTCCACTATTGCAATGGTGTTAGTTCAGGAGGACCCCAACGGTGAAGAACATGTGATTTATTACCTAAGCAAGAGTCTATCTGGACCCGAACTCTGATATTCACATGTCGAGAAACTGGCTCTGGCAGACGTCATCGCTGTCTAGAGATTCCACCATTACATCTTATTACGCACCACCATGGTGATCGCGGATTCCAACCCCATGTACCACGTCTTGACACGTCAAGTACTTGGGGGCAAATATTCCAAATGGATCGTCGTCCTTTAGGAATTCGATCTTGAATTCACGAAGTCCAAAGCCAAAAAGTCCCTGGTGTTTCCAGAGCTTATCTGTGCTCTCCCTCGTGCCGATGAAGACATTGAACCTAGAGATTCTCTCCCCAATGAATCTCTTTTCCTCATCAACACCTCTGATCCTTGGTACGGAGACATCCTCCTTTACCTTCAAACCCAACATTTTCAGCCTAACATTTCTCGTGAAGAGCGTCGACGTATTCGTCACCACTCTCGTCGTTATCTTATCATCAGCGACACCTTGTATCGCCGTGGTATTGACACTATCCTTCGACGATGTCTGGTTCACGAGGAGGCTGAACGTGTTCTGAACGATTGTCACCTTGGTGCCTGTGGCGGTCACCTTTCCGGGATGGCCACAACCCAAAAAATCCTACGTGCCGACTACTTTTGGCCCTCGATTTTCAAAGATTGTATCGAGGCAATCAAAAAATTCCCACCCTGCCAAGTCTTTAACAAGAAGGCATGCACCCACCCTACTACGCTGCACCCCATTATCTCCATCGGCCCCTTTGCCAAGTGGGGTATCGATTTCATGCAGTGTAAGCCTACCTCAGCCGGGGGGCACGGTTATATAATCATCGTCGTCGACTACTTTACCAAATGGGCTGAGGCTATGCGTACCTTCCTGAACGATGGTCATACCGCAGTTCTGTTTCTTTTCAACCACATCATAACTCGTTTTGGTGTACCACGTGCCATTGTCACTGATCACGGTGCACACTTCAAGAACCAGATGATGAGCGAACTACATGTCAAATTGGGTTTTCGCCATGAAAACTCATCCCCTTACTACCCTCAGGCCAATGGACAAGTTGAGGCCATCAACAAAGTCCTAAAAACCATGATCCAACGCATGGTAGGGGAAAACAAGACATCGTGGCATCTACAACTTTTCTCCTCTCTCTGGGCTTATTGCACTTTTGTGAAAACCTCAACTGGATTTACTCCTTTCTAGTTGGTGTATGGCATCAAAGTCGTTCTACCAATTGAGTGTGAGATTCCATCATTGAAACTCAAAGTAGAACTCCTACCCCATACTTCTGCTGAAGAAGAACGCTTCTTATATCTATCCAAGCTAGACGAAACACGTCGTGATGCTGCTCTCGTTAATGAGGCACATCAGAAACGAATTAAGAGTCAGTACGACAAATCCATCCACCCTCAGACTTTTGCAGAAGGAGACTTAGTCCTCGTTTATGACCAAGCTCACGATAAATTGGGGACAGGTAAGTTAGAACCTCTGTGGCATGATCCTTACATTGTGAAGCGTGTCCTATACAGAGGTGCCTACGAATTAGTAGATTATGATGGAATTTCCCTAGGAGAGCCCCGAAACGGGCTTTACCTTAAAAAGTACTATGCTTAGATTACCCAGCATGTGTACTTTGTACATTATTGTATTTTAGTTTGGTGTGTCTATTTCTTTCGCATGCTCGAGTCTTTACCGTTGCCACTCATGACTGTGCTTGTGTTTTCATGCACATATGACGTCTTCCTTTCCTATCTTTTTCGGGTTTGCGGATGGTGCTAGTCGACATACCCGAAACATTGCTTCGGCAACATGGGTTATTTACCAATTTGACGAGGTGGTGAGTTCAGGAGGTATCTGCTTAGGGCTAGCAACCAACAACATGGTAGAATATCACGCTGTCATCGGACTATTGACCCAAGCCTCCTCCCTAGGTATCTCTCGTATCATTGTTTACTTAGACTCCCAACTCGTGGTCTATCAACTCAACCGTATCTACGCTATCCGTAATCCTATCCTGCTACGTCTCCACCTGCAAGTTCGTCGTCTTGAACGAATGTTCGATTACATTGAATATAGACACATTCCAAGAGAACTCAACAGTGTTTTAGATTCGTTAGCTAATTACATCATGGATTGGTATCTCGCCCACATATAAGATTTAAGGAAAGCAAAATTGTACATCACATGTAAATTAAAACACATCACAGACATCATCATGTACAAATCATTTGGCACTGTAAAAACTCAGAACTGTATATATATATATATATATATATATATATATATATATATATATATATATATATATATATATATATATATATATATATATATGGCGTGACTGAAATGTTTTGATTACATCAAAATATATAGAAGAGAAAAATGTTGGGTCTTTAAACCCCTACAACATTGCTTGGCAAGGCATACAAAAATATGATCACCAGAGAGACTATAATCTCCCTGCACTACATTGTGCTGCGAGTAACATATCACTGCACGCACTACGCATCTCAGTAGAGAATTGATGTTCTCTGGCACTCCCACAATGTGCCTCTGCAGATGTAAAGGCACTTCTCCCCTCCGTAGAGGAGGAATGCCCATCGTGAGTCCTTGGAGGTTTCTTTCAACCTCCCGGAGACCTATCACGGGTACTCCCGGATCTGCTACAACCGGAGCAGCCCCACGACGTCCTGGTATCGGTATATCAACCGGGCGCACTGCTCCCTTGTCTACATGTTGAAAACAATACATCTTTTAAAAAACTCTTCTATATACCCAAAAAAAAAAAAAAAACAAAAACAAAAACTAGACAAGGTATGGCTCAATCTCTTACCTGACACATCCCAATCTTCCCCCGTGGGTAAAATCAAATCCATGCTCCCGCGGAAATCTACCTCAGCATACGGGAAGTCTTCTATCCAGATATACTACCGTCTCAGCCAAGCAAAGAAATCGCCAGTGAAACGAAACTCTGACTCCGCTACTAGCCTCGGAGATAGGCTAGTCCACCTCTCCATCCTTGGTTCGTCCACTGGTCGCACCACCAGTGCTATCTGAGGCTGCATCTGGGGGATGCACTCCAGGAAAAATGAGACCAAAAAAGAGCCGTAACCAAACTATTTATGTCCCATCCTGCACCGTGAAACCTGTTCCTTCACATTTCGAAGGAACCCTGCACTCTAGTTGAACAGTGTTGGTTCCAAACACTAAACACCATAAGCCACCTGCGATCTTGATGCCAGATGCGCGCTAGTACTGCCCGTCACACTCGTGATGGCAAACAAAATGGACCGGAGGGATATCTCTCGAATATCCTTGATAGGGATTCTACCCCCTACCAATCTTGCTCCTGGAACGCAGTGACGTGCCAGATACACGCCCACTTGCTCAGGTGGCGCCCTCTGCCCGGAAAAATATATAAGAACCCCTCTTTTCAAGAGACTAGTCAAGAAATACACGTCTTCTAACTCGATGGTTAGAAGCTGTGTGCCAATCCGGAATCCTTGCTCCGCAACATCCCATAAGCCGATCATGTGCTCAAGCAAAAAAATCTCCTTCTTCATTTTTTGCAATTTGAAGAATTTTAGTAAGCCACAAGCTCACAATGCGGCCTGTGTGCGAGGACTCTGTAAGGCAGCCAAGTCATCAATCTCGTGCTCTCGTTCTTTCCACTCGATCATGGTTGCCGAAATCACCTACAAAACAAAAAGAATAAAGAATTTCATTATTTCAACGTTTTGGCAATTTTGGCAATTTTCAAAAGCAATCTAAAAACACGAAATATAATGCCCATATTATTTAAAGAGACCACGCCCTCTTTTACAATCATCACGCCCTCTCTTAGCCATTCAATGTCCATCACATAATAACGAAAATGTTTTAAAATGAAAACGATTTCTTTATGGTTGTGTGGGCATATGTGAGAATTTTTCATGGGTTCTTTGCCAAAAATGACCCATCCACTTAGGTATTGAGGTGTTGGCATCTTAGCCATCACCTTCTAAAACGATTTTGCAAAAAGAATCCCCTTTTTCCATCGTTTTTAATAGAGGTCGATTTGGTCCTTTTTGGGGCAACTTCGGGCTTCATTTTTGAATTAAATGCTGCTATGAAAATGAATATTAAACCATGTAATTGAAAGAAGGAGAGATGAAGATCTACCTGGTCCAAACGGCAAGAGAAACGATCAACCGTAGCTCCGGTATCAAGCGAAACAAGATCCACTTCTGAAATGAGAATCTCCACTACTCCAAAATCCTTGTGCAAAATGAAATGGTAAGTGTAATTTTCATTGTATTTCTATTTATAAATTTCTATTTTTTATAAGGTATAGTCATTTATGGGTTTCTCTAACAATATAATGGCTTCACTAAACCTCTGGTTTGTGGTTTTGACATCGCAGGTTTCCTGGCAGTTGTGATGGGTTATTTACCTTGTCGCATTCATGAGCATAGTCTTGGTTCGTTCTCAAGCTCGAAAACATGAGAACGCGCCAGGTAGACTTTTATCTCTTTTTCGGACCCACATGGACACACGAAAAAGGAACCCCCCTGGAGTCATCTTTAAACTCTTTTCAGACTCTCTAAATATGAAAAGATTGTCGAGTGACCTTGCTTCCTTTCACACTCGTTAAAAGGTTCGAAAGGGCATCTTTCAACCGATAGTTTATTTCTTTTTCGGTCTCGTTAGACTACTGTACGAAAAAGGAACTGAGAGAGTTCTCTTTTAAGTAATTTTTCCAAACTCTATAATCCTGAAAAACCTTCCAGTTTTCTGTTTTTGGACTCGTTAAAGCACACATTGATAGGCCCATACAGGATCGAACCCTTACTTCTTCTGATTCGTTAAACAAAGGAAGAGGAACTTACTGAAGGTGAGTTATATCGAGCATGTGTTATCCTCCTCGAGCTCATTAAATAAAAAAGAGGTACTCGTCTATCTGGATGGGGGAAAAATTGAAAGAAGCAAGCCAAGCAGTCTCTTGAGAACATTATCAAGTAATTCTTAGAGTCGCCTTTGAACACGACACTTTGTCTTTTGCACGCATTATAACCCACTGAACCTCTGCACTGAGCCAAACCTTTGAGTTTCTTTCACTCCTTTGGGTCGCCTGACGTAAGTCACAGCATCCACTGCATCATCAAGTTTTGGTCCATGTCATGTTTCTGCTGTTGTGCCTCAGTGTTCAAAGGAAGTATCCGCCTCTAAAGTCAGCCATCCCAAATATCTTGCCTCAGAACTTGTGTCAGTCCATGTCTTTTTGATCCACCAATTACATCTCTATGTCCGTTTCATGTCGTTGATGGGGGATACATCAAGGCCCTCCTTCGATGAGCTTATTCCTGTCGACCCCAACACATTATCCGTGAATTAGGCTTAGAAACCAGTTAGTACTTTGGGACCTAGATGCCTCAATGGCAGGCCTCCTCACATTCGACAGTAGGTTTACATCATTGACCTCTGATTGGATGATTCCACGGATGTTCGACTCTAGCTCATCCATTCACATTTGTTGGAATGTACTAGGGTACCTTGGGAATCATCGACATTAATGGTGATCTCCCTCGCACTTGTTAATGGTTCACACCATTGACCGGTAATCAAGTGGCTTCTACCATGTTCGACATCAGGACATCTATTCACATGGTTAGAATCGTACCACATTGGGATCGGTAAGAAGACCATGGGTTGAGTAATCACTTTGATATATACTTTGCCCAGGTTGTGAAGGAGTTTCTCTTAGACGAATGATGCATATACTGTTACATAGATCCACTTTGTATTGGTGTGGCTATGTCTTGTCACCTCGTAGATCCACTGTGTATTCTTCGTGGCTACAATTAGTCCAGGTCATCAGAGTATAGATCCACATTGTATTCCCGGTGGCTATACCTTTTTATCAATACAATTATGGATCCACAGTGTATTTTATGGTGGCCATATCTTGCAAGTCTTGATCACCCAAGCATAGGTATGTCTGCCTTGGGTTTTGAAATATGTCATGATATTTGTTGGATGTTTGTGTGCAGCTTCCGTTAGGTTCTCTGAGTCTATACCCTTGCTTGAAAGTCTACAAAGCATTTCAGTTATCAGTTCGCATCTTCTAACTTCATACTTTGGGGGGCAATCTGTTACACCTAAATATTGCTCACTTCGATAAGTGTTGTAAGTGTCGCATGATCCTCTCAACTGTCGCAAGTGTCTCATGTCATTCACAAGTGTTGCAAACATTAAACAAAGCATACTGCCACGATGACGACGCCAAGAATATCTCAGACACTTGAATTGGAGGAAGGAGAATGATTAATTGAAGTCAAGGAACTCATATCACCTGAAAGGAGCTCTTAAACAAGGGTTTTGAAGGTGAGCGCTCCTCTGTATCAGCCTTAGGAGCACTGGCGCTCCCCTATAAGGTCCGAGGGAGCGTTATAACACCCAAATTCCCCTCTGAAGGAGCGTTATCCATCCTTGGAGCACTGGCGCTCCCCTCAAGCTTCTTAGGGAGCGCTATAGCGCCCCGATGCCCCTTTTGAGGGAGCGTTGTCTAATTTGGGCAGTGGTTGGCCCGTTGAGGAAGATAAGGGAAGGATCTTTCAAGTTTGGAAGGTAGTTGCATTCGAATTCTTGGTTCAATCAGAAGATCCTTGATCTGAGGAGAGAATTCCTCAACCTACCCTAAAGATACCTCAAGAGGTTAAGCCTCTCTTAACCTATATAAGCAGGCTCCATGATGGTGAGAAGGGGGAAGAATTGCTAGCATGAAACCTATGATCTCATAGGAAACACACAGTCAGCCAAAGGAGAGTGATCAGTGAAGCTACTATCATCCAGGTCGTGGATCTTTCGAGAAAGGGTTAGACAAAGGGGACTTGACGAAGCTGTCACATTTGCATCTACGATTGTAAGTACTGCTATCGTTATTCTCATTAATATGACACGCTTGGCCTCTTTCTTTCTAGTTCGTGTCTGATCTTACATGAACCTATCATCGATAGATAGATCTGTTTTCAAGCTAATATCAATAGAGTAGGAAGTGGTCGTACTGTGTTTGTCTACAGGACTCATCGAGGAGCGAGAGTTTGGAGCTCGACTCAGAGCGTGCAAGGACAAACATCGATAAAGAGGTACTTCTATTCTCCTTCCTTCTCATGCATTAGTTTGCATAGATTTGAAAGGAAGTTGGTGTCCACGTTAAGCACTTTCTGTCTTAGAGTTTAGGGTCTAGCTCTTTGAGGCAATCTACCTGTCCGCAGGAAGATTTTCCTACAACACACACAAAGATAGATACTTTGTCTGACAGTGGATCTTGAGTTAACTGAATATATGAAGCAATTGTTAAGAAGTTGGGTTTAAATGCCACACCTCATGTGAAATCATATCCGTTAGGTTGGGTGTGTGAGGGTGTTAAGTTGCAGTTAACTTAACAATGTAAAATTAGATTTGCAATTACTTCCAAGTTAGTTGATGAGGTTGAGTTGGATGTAGTGTCACTTGACATTTGCGGTATTGTCTTGGGTAGTCCCTACTTATTTGACAGGAAAACCATATTCTATCATGAATAGAACAAGTATCACCTTTTAAAGGATAGTATTGAATATATAGTTAGAACTCACCATATTAAAACTAATATTTCTTTAGTGGGCACAGGACAAATGAAGAGACTTGTAAGTGCTAGTAAATCTTTTGTTCTCATGATGATGAAGCAAAAAGAGGAAAATGTATCAGATGATTTTTTAGGTTGCGATCCAGGTCATAAGAAGGAATTGGTAAAGATCATTTCTAACTATGATGAGCTATTTCAGGAACCTATAGGGTTGCCTCCCAAGAGGGGAGTTGAACATGAAATTTATTTCCACCATGATGCTCTTGTTCCTAATATTGGTGTGAAACAGGTCTTTCAGTGGGGAGGTAAGCAACAAAAATCCTTTGAGACATTGAAAGAGAAAATAAGTATTGCACCAGTATGGGCTCTGTCAGCTATGCAACAACCATTTGAAATACAACAAGCGGATATGCCATGGGGGCAGTCTTGATGCAACTAGGTAAATCTATTTGTTACCATTATGAAACTTTTACTCAAGCAATAATTAATTATCCAACATATAGTAAAGAACTGTATTCTTTGGTACAAAGTGTTAAAAAGTGGAAGCGTTACTTAATGGGAAAGGAGACAATAATTCATAAAGATCATCATCCATTATAGTATTTGCAATCACAAACCAAGCTACAACAATCATGACACTTTAAGTGGATGGGTTTGTTACAACAATTTCATTTGGTAATTAAGTATAAGAAGGGCATTCATAACAAGGTTGCAAATATGTTATCAAGTCCAATAGTCAATGCATCTACAATACTAAAGCATGATTCTTTATCTCATGAAAGTTTTGTTGAACAATATGCTAGAGATGATGATTTTAAATATGTATATGAAGCACTAACTCATGCAAATCTACATGTAGAATTGGATTATCATGTGCATGATATTTTATTATGTCATCTTGGAAAAATTTGCATACCTAGAGATGAAAGAGAAAATTTAATCGGGGAAGCCCATAGATTTCTCATTTTTTGTCACTTCGGGGTAGGAAAGACAATAGCATAATTGCAAAGATATTGTTATTGGCATTAAATGAATGAAATTGTTTCCAAGTATGTAAAAGGGTGTGTTCTGTGTGCCACAAGAAAGCCTAACAACAAAAAGTTGGGGCTATATACACCACTTCCAGTAACTTCTCAACCATGGGAAAGTGTGTCCATGGTTTTTGTAGGGTTTTTTTTGATATCCATAACATCTCATGATTACTTGTATGTCGTGGTGGATAGGTTTAGTAAGATGTGTATCTTAATGCATTGCAAGAAGCAAGTCACAACTGAACAAACAACACAATTATTCTTTGTTAATGTTTGGATTCATTTTGGGTTGCTTACAACAATTATATCTGATCGAGACTCTCGGTTCTTGGGGAAGTTTTGGTCTAGTCTGTGGGAGTCAATGGACACTAAATCAAAGAAGAACACTACATTTCATCTACAGACATATGGATAGATAGAGGTGGTGAATAGGACAATAGTGCATTTGCTTCGAGGGTACTACAGTAAACATCTTAAGTTGTGGGATGAACAATTGCACCATGTACAACATGCCTATAATCGTGCCATGCATTATTCTACTCAGAGATCTCCTTTTGAGGTATGTTGGGGATACTTGCCTAAATCACCTATGGATTTTTCTTTTGGAGAAGCAAGAAAAGAGGATGGACAAGATGATGCCAACAAAGCTAAGAGGTTCATTCAAAGGATGCAACAGGTACATCAGGCACTATAGGAACAATTGTAGAAGAGCCAAGCCAAGTATAAGGTGAGGCATGACAAGCATCGGGTTAGTCATTGCCTCCAAGTTGGTGATCAAGTATGGTTACATATCAGCAAGGACATAATGAAGGGTGAAGGTAAAAGCCTCAAACCAATCCGGTATGGTCCATTTCATATTTTGGAGAAGATTGGTACTAATGCCTTTCATTTAGATTTTCCATCTTATATGCAAATGTATTTAGTAGTGAATGTTGATAATTTGAAACTTTATGAGCCTCATATGATTATGGATAAAGATGAATATGTTCAAGTTCCGACAATTGATGATTTTTCTCTTGACTACTCAGAGGAGCTGCAGGAAGATGTTATCCTTGATAGGAGGATGAAGATTTCAGAACGGGGTGATGTGGAGTATCTTTGAGTTGGTCTTAAAGGGATAAGACAAAGAAAATTGTAATGTCCCTTTCCAAATAGGAGCTCCATAGAGGAGGCTTAATGGTCTAAACTGCCTCGTTAGACTATAGCCAGGGCCAAAAAGGGGTAAACAGGGTCACTAGAGGTCACTTCAGTCACCGATGTTATATTCAGAAAGTGACATTGAGCTAAAAAGGGTTAAAAGTGCTTTTAAGTCATTATGAGCAAAAAATAGAAGTCAACAATGAATTAGGGTTTTAGTAATGATTTAGGGTTTTGGAGGTCAACAATGAATTAGGGTTTCAACAATGATTTAGGGTTTTGGAAATCTATAAAGGAAGGGTCAACGACCTACTTCATCATTCTGCAGATTATGACTTGTCATTGAGGAGAAGAGGCACATCTCAGGAGATATAGTTCAGTGGATTCCAGGAGGAAGACACCAGTTGGTTGATTTCGGTGTTGAGAGACACACCCTAGTCACCGAGAATATCATTCAGGTCTTCCATCATTCTTCAGCAGCAGTTACATAGTGTTCAGCAGCAAGGGCACATTCATCCAGAGTGAGGGTGCAACTTCTGAGAGGGTTTTTAGTCGACTTATCAAATCCAGGGAGAATTCTGAGATTTCCCTCCGACCCATTTGAGAGGAAGGCAAGGTGCATCTTTTGCTTGGTTCCTCATTAGATTCTGATAGAGGAATCAACTGGGGCTCATTTTCCAGACTTGGATGTGCGACACTTTTGGCGGATACATTTGGCGTTTCAGAGCGAGCATTAGGCCATATTCAGGGAAACCCTTCTGACCCATTTCCCAGTAGACTAAGTCGGTCATTTTGAGACACATCTCATTTGATTCTGATGGTGGAATCACTTGGACGCATTTTGCCAGAGAAAGAGGGGTGCATTCCCCTAGGGGGATCCACCCGGGGTCCAAACTCACCAGCAGAAGGGTCCTACAGTTACCAGTACTGAGGACTAGAGCAGGGCACATCATTTGGGACAGTTTCCAGGCCATTTCGAGAAGTACATCTCCCAGGGCGAACTTTCTAGACTTTTAGCAGTTACCGTCAGAGTTGCCATAGTCCCAGCACATCCATTGATTCTGCAGTGCTCCCATATTCTGGGTATTATCTTTTAGTTGCTTATTTGTAGTCAGTTTATTTAGCCGCATTCAACCATTTTGTAATCCACAAAGATATCATAATACAACTTTGCAATCCTTTGTCGCATTTATTATTTGTATGATCATTTATATGATGTAAACCATTGATCGTACACACACATTAGCAACATTTCCTAAACTAGCCAAGTCAGGAACATTACAGTGTTATCAGATCTTTAGTCCTACCAGCTTGTGACTAAAGACAATGAGTGCCACAGAAGACCTAGAGGGCCGTGAACACGTAGGTGACGAATATGTCGCTTACAATAGGCATAATTAAAGAAGGCAGAGGCTTGATTTTTCCCCTTTTCCTCCTAGCTCAGAGGAAGAGGAAGATGTACACAAGGAAGCAGAGAGAAGGGAAGAGCGTGAGGTTGAGCGCGACATAGAGACGATGCTAGGAGACAGATATGAGCGACCAGAGGGTAGTGGCAAGGCCCCCATAGATCCAGAGACAACTTTCATGCAGGTTATCAATGATATGTTAGCTACTCAATGGACCATGTCTCAGTCCTTGGCACAAGTGGTTGATAGATTGGCTAGAGTGGGCACCCTACACACACAAGTCCCGCATGCAGCACAAGGGAACTCAGGAGCAGGCAGTAGACCCCAGTCACCCTCTCGCACATACACATCTGTGAGTAGGATTCTTAGACCCTTGTTTCCCAGTTTCCAGAGGGCACCCCCGGTAGCAACACCGCCATCGATAACACAAAGGCCACCCACTCAGGCAGATGACATTGCATAGTATAGAAGGGAGTACGCAACATTGGGTTGTGACTTCCAGCAGGACATGAACTTAGTCGAGTACTGTGGACTTGGACTCAGGAACCACCCCAGAGAGCCGCAGAGGGGAGGACCACAACAACAGCAGGGGCATAACCTCGATTTCATCTGAAAATTTGGGAAACTCACCATCCCTTATTTCGACGAATCATCCAAATACACCGCCAGAGCTTGGGTACAGAAGCTAGACATGTATTACAAGCTCAACCAGATGACCGAGACAGAGGCCATCGGCTTCATGACCTTATACTTGGAAGGTGAGGCACACAAGTGGTAGTATCATGGACTGGTGACATTGGGTCATAGTCGCATCACTTCCTATAGGGAGTTTACAGATAGGCTCATGGACAGATTTGACAGGAAGGATCTCGAGATACACTTCAGGGATCTAACCCATTTGAGACAAACTGGCACAACAAAGACGTTCATCACAAAGTTTTAGCAGGTAGTCATGGCAGTGACAGATATATCAAAGCCCAGGCTGGTCATGCTATTCACAGAAGGACTCACAGAGCCTTTGAGAGGATGGGTGAAGGCATAAAGGACTCCCACTTTGTAGGATGCTATCCTTTGCACTCGAGATCTAGTAGACTCAATGCCAAAGACTAAAACTTTCTCCAAACCATTTGTGCCCCAGAGGGATTGAGACAGGAAGCCATTCTAGAGAAAATGGAAGGGCAAGGAGAAGTTGGAGGATGAGACTAGGTGAGAGCTTATGAGGAAGAAGCTTTGCTTCAACTGCAGAGATCCTTGGGTCCCATGCCATAGGTGCATGGGCAAGGGAGAGATTCATTATATTGAGGTAGAAACAAACAACGTGGATAGTGAGGAGGAGGAGCAGGACAGTGGATCCCCTAGTTCAGAGGAGGAGTCAGCACCAGTAGAGGAGAAACCTCCCCGTAGACCACCGACACCAGTAGGATCCCATCCTCGAGTAGTGCCACAACCGCCAGAGTAGGCTAATAGGAGGAAACCAGCAAAGGGAGGAGTCATAGTGACCCTTTCTGGTGTTCCCAGGTATGATACCCTCCATATCAGATGGATTATTCAGGGGCAATGAGCAATTACCCTGATAGATGGTGGGGCCACCCACAACTTCATCGACGCTTCATTAGTGTCGAGACGAGCACTTCAGACAAAGGAGTTTTAGGGGTTTGATGTTGTGGTAGCAGATGGCCACACAATGGAGTGTTTAGATAGAGTTCCAAACTTAGAGATGAAGTTAGGCAACTACACAGTGAGAGACACATTTTATGTGGTTGACCTATCAGACACAGAAGTGGTGTTAAGAGTTCAGTGGATGATTACCTTGGGAAAAATCACCACCAACTACCAAACCTTGGAAATGGGATTCAGAGATCAGGATGGGAAAAAGGTTGTTCTAAGAGGTATGTTGACAGGAGCACCAAGGACAGTTTTAGCCAAGAGGATGGAGAGGATATTCAGACATGAGGAGGTAGCATATGCCGTATAATGCTTGATCACTACTCAGAAGGATTCAAAAGGTTCACAACAATACCATACAGAGATCAAGAATTTATTGGGACGACATCAGTAGGTCTTTGAGGCAATTCCACCAAGGAGACCACCTAACAGGGGGTTTGAGCACACCATTGAGTTGGAGGAGGGGGCCAAACCTATGATCACACCCCCTATCATCATCCTAGGAGGTTCAAGGATGATATAGATAAGGAAATCAAGGAATTGCTGGCGATGGGACACATCAGACTGAGCAACATCCCATTTGCTTCTTCAGTTGTCTTAGTTCTGAAGAAGGATGGCACCATGAGGATGTGCATTTATTACCGAGCCTTGAACAAGAAAACCATCAAGAACCAGTACCCTATCCCACACATTGACGAGTTGACGGATGAACTGCATGGGGCAGTTTTCTTCTCAAAAATTGATCTACGCTTTGGATATCATCAGATCAACATCCAAGAGCAAGACATAGAGAAGACGACATTTCGATGTCATTTTGGACACTTTGAATTCCTGGTTATGCCATTTGGGCTAACCAATGCACCCGTTACATTCCAGTTTTGCATGAACCATATATTCAGGGATGAGTTAAGGAAATCAATCTTGGTTTTCTTCGACGACATCTTGATCTATAGCCAGCCATGGCAAGAGCATATGAGGCATCTGGATAAGGTATTGAGCATCATGGAGGCACAATCATTATATGCCAAAGAGTCCAACTTCGAGTTCTGTATGACAGAGATGCTTTACTTGGGCCACATCATCAATGCACAGGGGGTATAGGTGCACCAAGAGAAGACCAGGGACATTTTGGATTGGCCGACACCCAGGAACGTGAAAAAATTGAGGAGCTTCTTCGGGCTGTGCAACTATTACAGGTGGTTTGTCCGAGGTTTTTCTCAGCTTGGAGCACCACTGACAGATCTTACCAAGCATGGGGCCTTCATATGGATCGAGAAATCATAGGAATCCTTTGATCACATGAAGAAGCTAATGGGCACTTGTCCAGTGTTGACAATACCAGACTTCACCTTGCCATTTGTACTAGAGTGTGACGCATCCGACGAAGGGATCAATGCATTTTTTATGCAGGTAGGACACCCCATTGTATTCAAGAGCCGAAAGCTTAGTCAGCCCGAGAGGTTGTACTCCATTTTAACAGATAAATGTTGGCAATCATGCATGCCTTGACCAAGTTCAGACAATATTTGGTGGGCAGCAAATTCGTGGTCAAGACCGGTCACAACAGTTTGAATTATTTCCTTGAGCAGAAGGACCTCAGTGAGCGCCAACAGAAATGAGTGACAAAGGTAAAATCATTCTGCTTTTCCATAGAGTATGTCAAGGGGAATAATAACATTGTGGCCGATGCACTATCAAGGAGACCTGCAACATGTTCTTTGATGGAGATTTCAATAGATTGGAAATCCCACTTGTTAGTGGAATATTCCAAGAACAAGTTCGTTTGTGAGGTGATGGATGGGCAGATACAGGATGACCAGTATAGGGTCATTGACGATGTCATATTTTACAAGGATAGAGTCCACTTGGTGCCAGATTCAGGGCTCAAGAAGAAGATCCTCACCGCAGTTCATGATTCACCTCTAGCAGACCATCAGGGGTTTTTCAAAACCTATAGATAGATCAGAGAGAGGTTCTCATCTAAGGGCCTCAAACATGACGTTATGAGACACGTCAGTGAGTGTGTGACTTGCCAGCAGAACAAGTCAGAGCATGCTCTTCCAGCAGGGCTACTTCAGCCATTCCCCATTCCAGAGCAGAAATGGGAGAGTATATCTATGGACTTCATCACATGTCTACCCAAGGTCCAGGGTAGGGACTGTATCTATGTAGTGGTAGACAAATTGACCAAGTTTTCTCACTTCTATGCCATACCGACAGAGTACAGTGCAGTTCAGGTAGCCAAGCTTTTCTTCAGGGAGGTCTTCAGACTTCATGGGTTGCCGAAGAACATAGTCAGTGACAGGGACACTCGGTTCATAGGGACATTTTGGAGAGAGTTGTTTCGGTTGGTGGGGACAGAGTTGACACCTAGCACCAACTATCACCCTCAGACAAATGGGCCTACCAAGATTATCAACAAGTGGGTTGAAGGGTATTTGAGGAACTATGTAAGAGGACATCATAGAATGTGGGTAAAGTGGTTACATTTAGGAGAGCATTGCTACAACACCACCTTGGTATACTTGGTCTTCGGGGAGAGCAGAGTTCCCAAGGCCAAGGATTGGATCATAGAGAGTCAGGAGATTCTCAAGTTATTGAAAGAGAACCTGCAGACGATGCAAAACGGACTTAAGATAAATGCGGATAGGCACATGATAGAGCACAACTTTGAGGTTGGAGATTTGGTTTTCCTGAGACTCCAACCCTACAGACAGTCATCTTTGAAGAAGATTAGGGTCGAGAAGCTCAAGCCCAGATTTTATGGTCCTTACAGGATCATGCGCCGAGTAGGCGAGGTTGCTTATGAGCTAGAGCTTCCAGAGGGGAGCAAGATTCATAACGGGTTCCACGTGTCTTGCCTTAAAGAGGCAGTGGGACAATTCATTAGCACATTAGAGGAGATTCCCCCATTGGATGAGGAGGGACAGTTGGAGTTAATTCCAGAGGAGTTTTTGGAGTTCCGGTAGCTGAAACTGAGGAGCAGGGTCATCAAAGAGTGTTTGATCGGATGGAGAGGGCTTCTAGAAGAGGACGCTACTTGGGAGAGCAAGCAGGTGTTGCAACACCCTAGACTGGTATTGCTTGAGGACAAGCAATTTTGGGAAGGGAGGACTGTAATGTCCCTTTCCAAATAGGAGCTCCAAAGAGGAGGCTTAATGGTCTAAACTGCCCTGCTAGACTATAGCCAGGGCCATAAAGGGGTAAACAGGGTCACTAGAGGTCACTTCAGTCACCGATGTTATATTCAGAAAGTGACATTGAGCTAAAAAGGGTTAAAAGCGCTTTTAAGTCATTACGAGCTAAAAATAGAAGTCAATAGTGAATTAAGGTTTCAGTAGTGATTTAGGGTTTTGGAGGTCAACAATGAATTAGGGTTTCAAAAATGATTTAGGGTTTTGGAAAGCTATAAAGGAAGGGTCAGCAACATAATTCATCATTATGCAGATTATGACTTGTCATTGAGGAGAAGAAGCGCATCTCGGGAGAGATAGTTTAGTGGATTCCAAGAGGAAGACACCAGTTGGTTGATTTCGGTGTTGAGAGACACACCTTAGTCACTAGGAAGATCATTTAGTTCTTCAACAATAGTTACACAGTGTTCAACAGCAAGGGTGCATTCATCCAGAGTGAGGGTGCAGCTTCTGAGATGGTTTTTAGTCGACTTATCCCATCTAGGGAGAATTATGAGATTTCCCTCCGACCTATTTGAGAGGAAGGCAAGGCACATCTTTTGCCTAGTTCCTCATCAGATTCCGACGAAGGAATCAACTGGGGCGCATTTTCCAAAATTGGACGTGCGACACTTTTGGCGGATACATTTGGGGTTCCAGAGCGAGCATCAGGCCATATTCAGGGAAACCCTTCTGACCCATTTCTCAGTAGAAAAAGGTGGTCATTTTGAGACACATCTCGTCCGATTCTGACGATGGAATCACTAAGACGCATTTCGCCAGAGAAAGAGGGGCGCATTCCTCTAGGGGGATCCATCTGAGGTCCAAACTCACCAGCAGAAGGGTCCGATAGTTACTAGTACTGAGGACTAGAGCAGGGCACATCATTTGCGATAGTTTTCGAGCCATTAGGAGAACTACAACTCCCAGGGAAAGCTTTCCATACTTCCAACAATTACTGTTAGAGTTGCCATAGTCCGAGCGCATCCATTGATTCTGCAGTGATCCCATATTCTGGGTATTATATTTTAGTTTCTTATTTGTATTATGGCTAAGATCCTTTGTATGTTGATCTAGTCGAGTATTGTCAGTTTATTCAGCTGCATTCAACCATTTTGTAATCCACAGAGATATCATAATACAACTTGGCAGTCCTTTGTCGCATTTATTATTTTTATGATCATTTATATGTTGTAAACCATTGATCCTACACACACATTAGCAACGTTTCCTAAACTAGCCAAGTCAGGAACATTACAAAAATAGAGATGGATTGAGATCAGGAAAGTGGGCGAGATTTATACTCACTTAATCGTTGATTAATCCATAATTTTGGTGCTCCAAAAGGCTTCCTGTGGGGAGGAATGATCCAAGTGAATCGAGGAATGCTCAAAAAATGATTGTCTCAAATGCTAATGAAAATAACTTCATTGCATAGAGCTCGATGAGAGATTTCCAATGCAATTTTAACGGCCTCAAACATATTTCCAATGTGGCCTTATCCAAAAATTTGTTGGGTCAACTCGAACCTGTTGAAATATCGTAACTTCGAAGAACATTCTAATCATATTTGAGTTATTATCTTATAGATCAAATCCTCTTTTGTGGATTGATCATGTCGGGTCTTGTATAAGACCAAATCCCCTTTTTTGGATTGGTCAAACCATATTTATATGGTGGTATTTGCAAAGTCGGCCCCTAGGGTTTATAAAGTGGTTTTAACCACTCTTGGAAGAAGTCAACCCTACTAATTGTAGAGACATAACCCTATCACCTCTAGCTAATATATATAAGTGAGGATGGTGCCTCACTTGTTCAACCACCCACTCACACTTCTAGTGTGCATCTTTTGAAGGAAGTTGTAGTTGCAAGAAGGAGAAGAGAGGCGCATGCTTAGTCCTAGTTTATTCTTGGTGGTTTGATCTTAGTCTTGACATTGTATTGGAAATATGTTATTCAGGAAGTTTTTGTTGGGTTTTCTCCCCCGTGAGGGTTTCTCGGGATAACATATTGTGAACCTTGTGATTGTGTTTCTTTCAGTGATCCTCTTTGTGTTGTTGTTTTGGAAATGCATTGAATGCTCTAGTAAATTGCAGATAACCTATTAACAACATTACAACTTAACATGGTATCAGAGCTTGACTGAATAAATCACCTTTCATCGGGTATCTAAAAATGTCATTGTTGTCGTACAAGGAAATTAGGGATTTTTCTTGGAGAGGAATTTCTGACCAAAAGATATCTAGGGAAGTGTTCCCCACCCTAGCGCATCCTATGGCAGCTTGAGTGCACCTTTTCAATGGCCAAATTCTCTGGAAAGTCAAACCCTGGTTTTGACTAGTACTAGAAAACGAGAACCACTACAAGTCCAGATTTGCGCAGGTCACGTTTGATGGGGTAAAACTTGGAATTTTTGGAAACAATCAACTCCAACCAACTCGCCTCATCCCAGAGCATCTTCAGGTAAATTCGGATTCATTTTTTGAGCACTTTCATTTTCTGGTCATTTTCCTAGCTAAAGGTCAAGATGTTTGCAAGCACCAAGCTTGTTGACAAGTTAGAAGGTGTGGAAAACTTCGATTCTTGGAAGGACATAATTGGACTCATTCTTGAAGAGAATGACCTTGCAATATTCATATAAGAAAATGTATTGGAACCTGAAGAAGAAGCAACCAAAGAAAAGTACATAAAGGATATGATTAGGGCCAAAATAATAATTATAGATTCCATTAAAGACCACTTGATCCCTCAAGTGTCTTCTAAGAAAATTCCTAAAGAGATGTTTGATGCCCTAACTAGAATGTATGAAGGAAAGAAAATCAACCAGAAGATGAACTTGAGAACCCAACTCAAGAATACAAAGATGCATAAATGAGAAACAATTCAACACTATTTCTCTAGGGTTTCTCAATTCAAGGAAGAGTTAAAAGGAATTGGAGACAACTTGGATGAATATGAACTCATCGTGACAACTCTTGATGGTCTCACAAGACCTTGGGATTCCTTCATCCAAACTATTTGTGCAAGAAAAGAGAAACTCCAATTTGACAGTCTATGGGAAGAATGTTTTCAAGAAGAAGCAAGAGTAGCCAACCGAGAAGTCGTACTATTAAGAGATGAAGATCAAGCCCTAGATGCTCATGCTAAAGGAGGAAAGAAAAGGTCTCATCTCCAAAAGAAGACCCACCTTCATAAATAATCTCACTCCCCAAAGAGATTCACCCACTTCCATAAAGAATCTCACCCTCCAAAGAGATTCTAGAAATATCATGTTGGCAATATGGCAATACAGGTTGGCATTGATGGCATTGAAATTGACAGTGTTACATATATATAAATCTAAAATAGAGAAGAACACGTTGACATTATGTTACCTATGATGATATTTCTATGTTGACAGAGCCATTGATGGGGCATGTAAAATGACATAAGCAGTGATGTATGTTGAGCTGTTGACTGTGATGGTTATGAGGCACTCTGTGATTACAAGCTCTCTGATGTGCCTGGAAGACAGTGGTTGTATTTGTGAGAATGCTCATACTAAATATCCTATTACTGATATTTTACAATAGACCTTTGCTTGCCAATGCTGGTGTTTTCTTATCCTAGTGCTCATACTAACTATCCTATTACTGATCTTTTACAGTAGACCTCTGCTTGACAAAGCTGGTGTTTTCCTATCCTGGTGCTCATACTGACTATCCTATTATTGACCTTACAACAGAGGTGTTTGGAATAGACCTCTTCTTGATAATTCTAGAAAATGTGTGATTTTGTGCTACGCACCTCGCAAAGAATACTACAAGAAATTCGTATATGAGCCATTCCTAGTGGAGAGTCATCTTGACCACTTTATCCATGAGCATGTGAATTTTGAAGTGGTCGTAGGAACCATTGATAGTAAGTAAGATGTTGTGGATTATCTCACTTGGACGTTTCTCTATGTTAATGTTTATGCCATTATTATAGTTCTTTGCATTTCAATAGATAAGAGCATCATAAGAACAAGATCACTGAGAAATACACATTCACAAGAGACACAACATTTATCCTGGGAAACCCTCTAGGGGAAGAAAACCCAACAAAAACTTCCTTATCATAAATAGATTATACAATGTTCAAGAGATAACTCAAACCAATACAGATAGTCCTCTCCAAGAGATGCGCCACCCTTCTTCTCCTCTCTCCAACTAGTAATTGCAGCTTGCCTCATAAGAGAATGAGCAAGTGAGTTGTATGTTTGAAGTGAGGTGCTAGCCTCTTATTTATACAAGACTGGAATGTGTGAAAGGTCACAACTGGTAGGGACGACCTCTCACTCTGGGTGGGTAAACCCACCTTTAATTAATTCTGGGTCTTCCATAATAACTGCTGGGGCCGACTTCTTATTCTGCCCTTTGTAATTGTCCGATAACCAATCCGCAAAAGGGGATTTGGTCCTTATACAATTACCAACATAATTAATCCACAATGGGGATTAATCCAATAACAACAATAATAATAATTACATGATTAATCCACAATGGGGATTTAATCCAATAATAATAAGAATGTTCTTCGCAGTTACATTATTTCAACACTCCCCCTTAACAAGAAGGGTATTCTTCATCAACATCAGGCAAGAGAGGTCTGCATCATCAGTGGCATCTTGAGGACAATATCGTCAATATCATCCTGAAACATTGGATAGCACATTTACGAGTCATCAGAAGTTTTCTTCATCAACAACATCATCATTCTTGAAAGAATGCTATCATCATCTGCATCAAATATGTATCAATAAAAATGATACCTCATCACAGCACTAGGCTGGCACATCACAGTACTACACTGGCTCAATATCACAACGGTTAAGTTGGTAGCTCAGTGTCAATCACATCTTGCTTTACGTCTAACAACTAGGTCAGAAGCAAGGAATATCACCATCTTGCTTTACGTCTAACAACTAGATCAAAAGCGACGAATCACAACGTCATGCTTTACGTCTAACAACTAGGTCAGAAGCATGACTCATCTTTCTTTATGTCTAACAACGAGGTCAGAAGCAAGGAATACATCAACATCTCACTTTACATCTAACAACGAGGTCAAAAGCGAGGAATCATCTTGCTTTATGTCTAACAACTAGGTCAGAAGCAAGGAATCAATGACGTCATGCTTTATGTCTAACAACTAGATCATAAGCATGACTCATCTTGCTTTACATCTAACAACTGGGTTAAAAGCAAGGAATCAACGGCGTTATGCTTTACGTCTAACAACTAGGTCTGAAGCATAACTCATCTTGCTTTACGTCTAACAACGAGGTCAGAAGTAAGGATCACACAGCGTCATGCTTTACGTCTAACAATGAGGTCAGAAGCATGACTCATCTTGCTTTACGTCTAGCAGTGAGGTCAAAAGAAAGGATCACACAACGTCATGCTTTACGTCTAACAACGAGGTCAGAAGCATGACTCATCTTGCTTTACATCTAACAATGAGGTCAAAAGCAAGGATCACACGATGTCATGCTTTACGTCTAACAGCGAGGTCAGAAGCATGACTCATCTTGCTTTATGTCTAACAACGAGGTCAGAAGCAAGGATCACACAGCATCATGGTTTACGTCTAACAACAAGGTCAGAAGCATGACTCATCTTGCTTTACGTCTAACAACTAGGTCAGAAGCAAGGAATACATCTACTCCCCCTTTCAGGGAGGGTCCTTTCGAACTATACCAAGATTATCTTGAAAGTGTTCAAACTTTACATGAGATAGAGGCTTAGTCATCACATCGACAACCTGTTCATCCATGCTAATGTACTGGAGCTTCAAGGCTCCTCTTTGTACCATGTCGCGGATGAAATGATAGCGGATCTCTATGTGCTTTGACCTGTCATGTAACACATGATTCTTTGTCATTTTAATGCAGCTTTGATTGTCACATAGGACCGTGATTGTTTTCATCTCCAAATCAAATAGGCATGTCAGCAACTTTCGAAGCCATATAGCTTCGTAGCTAGCAGAACATGCGGCAATGTACTCTGCTTCCATTGTGCTGAGAGAAATACTGGATTGCTTCCTACTCTGCCACGAGATCATAGTTGATCCCAAACTGAAATAGCATCCAGAAGTGCTTTTTCTATCAGCAACGCTTCCTGCCCAATCTGCATCAGTATATCCACTCAGTGTGAAGTCACGATTTCCATCATAGATGAGACCGTAATCCATTGTACCTTTAAGGTACCTCATCACATGTTTTGCAGCCACTAAATGGACACATCTGGGCTCTACCAGAAACTGACTCAAGGTGTTCCCTGCAAAACAGATGTCTGGTCTGGTGTTCGTCAGGTACATCAGTGATCCAATAATCTGTCTGTACAGAGTGGCATCTATCAAATCTGACGAAGTATCGACCAACAACTTTAGCTTTGCTTCCATGGGAGTATTCATGGACTTGCATTCTAGCATGTCGAATCTCTTTAAGATTTCGACCGTGTACTTCCCTTGGTTAAGGAAGATTCTTTCTGGACTCTGCCATACCTCAAGGCCTAAGAAGTAATGCATTAGACCAAGGTCTTTCATTTCAAATTCTGCGGCAAGTCTCCGTTTACATTCAGTGATGAGATTTTCTTCTCCAGTCAAGAACAAGTCATCCACATACAATAATAGTATTACTGGTTCATTATCCACGATCTTGAAGTAGAGATTTGAATCTGCTTTACTTTTGGTAAAGCCTAAGCTTGTCAAGAAACTGTCTATACGGCCATACCAAGCTCTGGGAGCTTGCTTCAATCCGTATAAGGATTTCTTCAATCGACAGACATGAGACTTCCTGTCTTCAACCTTAAATCCTTGGGGTTGTTTTATATACACTTCCTCTTCGATAACACCATACATGAAAGTTGTCTTCACATCCATCTGGTGCAGCTTCCATTTCATCTTGGCAGCAAGAGCTATAATGGTTCTGATTGAAGTGTATCTAGCCACAGGAGCGAATGTCTCTTCATAGTCGATTCCTTCCTTCTGGGAAAAGCCACGAGCGACAAATCTTTCTTTATATTTATCAATACTTCCATCAGCAGCATGTTTTATTTTGAAGAGCCATTTTTAGGATACCCCATCTTTATTCTTCGATCTGGGAACTATTTCCCATACTTCGTTCTTCATTATGGATTGGTATTCCTCTGTCATGGCATCTGCCCATTATTTTCTCTAAATGGCTTCTTCAGAGCAGGTAGGCTCTTCATTTGGGAGATCACATATCAAAGCCGTGTAACTGGAGAATGTCTTTGGTCTTTTCACCTGTCTCGAGGTTCCTTCTGGAACACCATACTTCTCTCCATCTTGAATAAGCTCTCTTGCCCAAGCATGCTTTCTTTTATGGGAGAAGGTCATTTGAGGAGGTTCTTGAACTTCTACTATATCATGGT
>ML783000.1:1106153-1130632 GCA_009831015.1 Picea engelmannii
TGGTCTTTTCACCTGTCTCGAGGTTCCTTCTGGAACACCATACTTCTCTCCATCTTGAATAAGCTCTCTTGCCCAAGCATGCTTTCTTTTATGGGAGAAGGTCATTTGAGGAGGTTCTTGAACTTCTACTATATCATGGTCTTATAGAAGTTCCTTATCAGGGGAAGTTATGACTTCCCTCACTGGTTCTGCAGCTCTGGGAACCTCCCTCATTGATTCTGCAATCCTGGGATTTACTGGTTCCTCTTCATATACTTCTTCAAGCTGGCATCTTGTTGATGAACGGTCACGTCCCTGCTGATCTCAATGTGGAGGTGACCTGATATGTAGATTCTGAAGGCCTTGGAGACCCCAAAAATATCCCCTTCTTTCCTGAAGGGTTCCAGCTTGTTTCTTTTCTCTTTTGGTATATGAATAAATACTGGACAGCCAAATATTTTGAGACGGCTTACCTCTGGCTTCTTTCCGGTGAACATTTCTTCTGGGGTCTTGAACCCAAGTGCACTATGGGATAATCTGTTCTGCACATAAACAACTGCCATTGCTGCTTCTACCCATAATCACATAGGAATATCTTGATCATGAATCATGGTCTTTACAACTTCCATAATTGTTTTGTTCTTCCTTTCAACTACACCATTTTGTTGAGGATCTTGATCCCAACATCTTTGCAGATATTCACGAATTCTTTTGAGGTATATTCTCCTCCATTATCTAAATTGAGTATCTTAATCTTCCTTACAGAAAGGTTCTCTATCAAGGCTTTGGATTCCTTGATCTTGCTGAATACTTCAAATATATTGAGGTCTTTTACGAGAATAATCATTAATGAATGATACATAGTATACATACCCATTAATGGAGGATGATGGCATTGGGCCACATACATCTGAATGAATGAGTTCTAGGACACCTTCTGCCTTGCTGTCCCTCTTCGGAAACGGGTTCTTGATGTTCTTCCCTTGTGCACATCCATTGCATACGCCTTCATGATCAACCTTGAGTTCTGGTAAACTTGTGACAACTTTTCATATGTATGGTAGTGCCTTGTAGTTGATGTGAGCTAATCTTCTAGAGTTCACATAGATTCTTCAATAGCGTGGGTCATGGCAGCTTCAGAGTGATCCACCTTCTTCTTTTCCACTGATGATTGCTTCATTTATGATCTCTCCTTTAGCACGTTTCCTTCTGTAACCTTCGCTATAGCTTCCTCATGTGACCTGGAGCATGGTCAACAAAACAACAAGCAAGAATAATATCCTTCTTGATAATATAAAGCAATAGCACGAACAATCATCACAATAGCTCCTTTAGAGCTATTACTTATAATTTATCTAAAGTAAAGATTAAAGGTAAGGAATACAATATGAAATGAGGTCAACACTCTCATAGTGTTGTGACCAAGCATTCTTCCATGGCAACCTAGAACTAACACATGAGGTTTTTCCTTGAGGAGGTGTTAGTCATATCAGGTAAAGTATTTACATCTATATTCTCACATGCTATCATGTATAACACTTTACGATGATTGCTATCTCAACTAAAGTCATCAGCTTGTTATGTGTACCTTTGAATCTTGATTAATCAAACCTGGAGCCTTGTCCTCAATAATGAGTGCTTGCTTTTCTTCCAGGTCTCCTTCACTCAAGATGACGAGTGCTTTCTTCAACCTGTCTTCTGTACTGAGACAATATGCTATCTTGAAAGAAGTTTATATTAGAGGATAAGCTCTATGATCATCTTTCAATCCTTCTAATAATTTGATCATAGCTTTAACATGCAACATTGATTAAAATAATGTCATGAGAAATAGATGGATATTAGAATAATCACACCTGGTTTGCATCATTCCTCTGAATGTGTTGGATCTTGAGATCCTTCTGGATCTATGGCAAGAGATCCCTTCTCCTGCAAATACTCTTTAGGGTTTAACCATTAAACATATGTAAGTACATACCTTTGATAGCATTTGCAGGTAGTGGCTCCATCTGGTAGTAGCGGTAATCATTACCAAAAACTTCAAGGGTGATTGCAACTGGTTCTATGGCTGCAACTGCAACAGGTACTGCAACTGCAACTGGTTTTGAGACTGCAACTACAACTCCAACTTAGGGTTTTATGAGGAAACCCTAATTTTTCAAACTTCGAATTTTGAAATTCGTATCCAAGGGATAGATGTTTTGAGCTGAGGCGAGTTAGCTGGTGAAATCAAATTTTCGAAAATCCAACTTTTGCCCCTTCAAATCTGATCTGCGGATTTCTGGACTGGTGCTTCTGGTTTTCTGGTTTTCTAGTACTTTGTGAAACTAGGGTTTCACTTTCTGGGAGATCTAGCCACTGAAAATGTGCGATCTAAGTGCCAAAATGATCCTTGGTGGAGGGCGCAACTTTCTAGGTGGTTAGGGAGCTGAAAATATTCACTTTTGCAAACCCTAATTTTTGGGTACGGTAATAGTGACGTTTTTCCTCTTGCAAATTGTGCTTCCTTCAGGTTGGCTCTAATACCATGTTAATGTTTATGCCATTATTATAGTTCTTTGCATTTCAATAGATAAGAGCATCATAAGAACAATATCACTGAGAAATACATATTCACAAGAGACACAACATTTATCCTGGGAAACCCTCTAGGGGAAGAAAACCCAGCAAAAACTTCCTTATCATAAATAGCTTATACAATGTTCAAGAGATAACTCAAACCAATACAGATAGTCCCCTCCAAGAGATGCACCAACCTTCTTCTCCTCTCTCCAACTGGTAATTGCAGCTTGCCTCATAAGAGAATGAGCAAGTGAGTTGTGTGTTTGAAGTGAGGTGCTAGCCTCTTATTTATAAGAGACTGGCATGTGTGAAAGGTCACAACTGGTAGGGCCGACCTCTCACTCTGGGTGGGTAAAACCACCTTTAATTAATTATGGGTCTTCCATAATAACTGTTGGGGCTGACTTCTTATTTTTCCCTTTGTAATTGTCCGATAACCAATCCGCAAAAGGGGATTTGGTCCTTATACAATTACCGACATAATTAATCCACAATGGGGATTAATCCAATAACAATAATAATAATAATAGTGACATGATTAATCCGCAATGGGGATTTAATCCAATAATAATAAGAATGTTCTTCGCAGTTACATTATTTCAACACTCTATAGCAGACTCTTCTCCGTGGAAGTGATATGAAATTATGGGGTCACCTCGCCTTTTCTCTGATCACAACATTGCTGCTTCACACCTCAAGCATGTCTGGAAACAGACTGTGGACATTTTAGCACTGTGATGGCAATAATAAGAATGGGTCGATGACATCGGTGAGATGGGTAGAAGTGATAATGATGATGAGCTAATGACATCATCCTTTGAAGAATCTGTGAGTGAATATGGTGAATCAATGGCCGAAGAAGAGTAGCCATGTACTCCTCAACATCGGATCATTGGTCAGCATGGGGACTTGGACTTAGAAGTTGAACCATGCACACCTTCATATCAAATTTTAAGCTCTGTTAAAGGTTGTCATGATCCTCCTCCGGCTCCATGATTTGATAAGAGAAAAGGATATGAAATTCACGATTAGAGGTTTGTCAGAATATAAATCGAATACTACATTGCCCCAACACATCTTTCCAAAACCCACAAGTTCTTCACCTCAAGCTCTAGGAAATGATGTTGATATATAATCTGGATGGAGACCTTGTTCGCAATTTGGATGATTACTGTGTGAGCATGATACAAGATTCCATTGAACTCACCTACATTTTTTACTATCTTAGCTATGTTACCTTTGACGAAGAGAACATAATATCTTACTGCAAATATAGTCTGGGTTCCTCCATTAATGTGAGCAATCTACGGACAGGAAAGTGCCTGGGGAAGATTTTGTTGGCACAGGGGCAGACCCAGGGTTCAACGCTACAACAACGCACCAACAAAGCCCTAACTACCGATCCTTTCGGCAACACCTGTGAAGCAGATGAAGTCTCACCCGAGGTAGAGGAAGGGGTGGTTGCAAGATTCAAGTGTCTGCAACCTTAGCTAGGACACAGATCTATGATTCTAACACTTAATAAAGAACTCAACACCGTCAGTTCCTCAATATACAGTGAATAATCACTTTGTTGATAAAACAGGGCTTCGCAGCATTCACACTGATATAACGTACTTAAGAACTTAGCATCAATAGATAGGTTAGATCTAGCATATCAAGCACTCAACACATTCATATATATCATTTCTAACATTCTTATACATCATAGCAGTAAGCATAAGCAAATCTATCTAATCATCTTAAAGCACTTAGCAAAAAAAGACATAAACATATTAAGACAAGCACAAAGCAAGACAACGCAGTGTTTACGTGGTTCACCCCCACCCTAGGGCTACGTCCACCAACTCTTCTTCTTTATTATCTTTAGTCAATCGGCTACAAGCATAGAGCCATAAAAACCCTACTCAGCACAAGACAGAAGATCTGCGTAGCTCGCTAGATCCTTCTTCCTTGCATTACAACACAAAGCCTTCTACAGTCTCGCACAGGGACTTGGACTCAAATCTGCAAGTCTTACACAGAATGCACAAAGCCCTTACAATCCACACTAGCACTTAGCCTTTATCACTTAGCTTACCGGCCTACTAGTTCTCTTTCTACATTGCCTAGCCTTCTACTTATACTTTACAAAATAGGCCTAAACATGGTTAAAACCCATGGACCGACATCCCAATCCCGTTACATTATCCCAAAAACCCAAAAAGGACACAAAATTGGGCCGAGATCCCTTGATCTTCACTTCGTCTTTCGCTCCTCCTTCGACAGGCTGCCGAAGCCCCAAAATATGTTGTTATGACCAAGAATCTCCCAAAACTTGGTCAAGGGCCAACATGCCCCCAACACTCACCTGTGACTCATCCCGAGTCACTATGGTCTGAGCAGTTCTGCCTCGAATGCCTCGAGCTTGGCTCGAGCTACTTCAATTTGTTGCGTTGTTGTGGCCTCTTCCTCGATGAACTCCTAGATCACTACGTCATTTACTGTCCCTTCTAGGCGTTGTTATGCTATGATGACAACCTATTCTAACTCTCCTCCTCGGCTTTCAGCCTCTGTGAATAATTGGCATGCCTTATCTTGTACTGGTTGAAGTCGTTGAGTAACTTCCATCACTCTACTTTGAATCGTATGGATCTGTTGTTGGGCGGTGCGTTGCTCTTGAGACCTCTTCATTCTGTCTACAACTGACAGGGATTTCAGCTGCGCCTGTAGTGTGTCTGTGTGCTACTTTTCTTCCTGGAGTTGTGACTCCAGCGCCTGTAACTTTGGGTTCTTAGTGAGGTTTTCATATGTTTGGGCACTGTGGTTACTCAGCTGCTTGCACGCCAAGGCAAGAGCTTTTAGTCTGTCAACTGCGATGTGGGAAGTTGCTTCACTTTGGTCTCTTACATCTTGTGGGGTCTCGGGCACAGTGCGGAGCTCCAAGTCTGCTATGCGCTGCTGTAATTGTTGAATTACGTCTTCGGTTTGTTCCACTTGTTGTGGAACTCTCTCTTCAGCCTTTACTTCGACGACTGTCACAGAGCGGAGTGCCATGTGAACCATTTCCTTTATTTCGAGTTTCTTTGCAAGAAATTGTTCCTTGCTTTGCTGCAGTTGTGCTTTTTCTTCATCCCACTTCGCTTGGAGAGCAAGAATTTCTCGTTCTATAGTATTGTGTTGTTCTATAAGGTCTTCATGTGGTTGTGCTAGATACTGGGTGGCTTCCACTGTCTCCTCCTGTGCTCATCAAAGGAGAGCTTCAACTGTATCAAAAATCCAGTGGAGTTGAGCTGGTTCATCTCCCAGTTCTGGTGTTCCCAATGGTGGAGGTGCAGTGGAAACTGCACAGCTGGATTGTAATGCATGTTGCACTCCTTGGAGTTCAACCTTGATCTGACTGTATATCTCTTTCTGCTGAGCTTCTTGCTTCTTTGTTATCTCCGACGAAGCATCGTTCAGTGTTGCGACGATGAAGTCTAAGTCGTCTGAGGTGAGGGTGATCTGCATTTTAGTCATAGATGCTTTTGATTTCTTCCTAGAAGAAGGTTTCGGAGGGGAAACCTTCCTTTTCTTCAAGGGGTCCTCCTCGTCTCTGGGCGGTGTAACCTTGACTTTCTTCTATTCAACTTCTACGCCATCTCCTCCTTGCTTTGTTGATATGGAAGTGGTCTTCATAGATGCGTTGTCTAAATCATGGACCTCTTCTTTATCTTGCTAGGTCTAGGTGTATCATGCGATGCTTCTGGACTGTCTAAGTTGAACATCTCCGTAGGGTCTACTGGAATGAGGAGGTCCGCCGACTAGTCCTTGGTGATCTCCTCCAAGTCCTTCTCGGTCAGCTTGTAGTAAGACTGCAACCATTCCTTATGTTCGTCAGCTCGCACTGTGATATAGATGAAATGGCGGTCTGCACTAAACTTCATTAAAGGTATGAAATGGTGGAGAGTGTTCGGGGTTATACGCAGCTCAGACTGGATGGTTGTCTTCAACTAGTTGTAATATGTGTGGAACACGACATTCGAATACCATTGCTTGTTCATGTCACTAGAGTACCATAGGTTACTGAACTTCGCAACCAGAGGTTCAAAGGGCTCGATGTCTGGGAAGGTCGCACCTTTCGACATCTCCCATGCGATGAAAATGATCAGTATAAGAATCCAACTGAAGTGGATTTTGTATCCTTGATCTTGCACTTCCTTGTAGTCCAGTTCCAACTAGTTCATGAGGTACTTTGCCCAATTCATTTGTTGGCCCTCCGCGCACTTCCTTGCGAGGTCGACTACAAAGCCAATGACTTGGGTGGGTCGGTTCTTGCGAACTAACTTTCCTGCAATCAATTGACAGGAAAGGTGCACTATGCCACTCTGGATATAGGCTACCTTATAACCTCATGTTTCGTTCTCAACATCTCCATAGGTGTCTTTAATCTTCTGCGCAAGAGTGCGATCAATGGATTTTCCAGGGTAGAAATCCTGTGGCTCAAGGCCTTGCATGCTTAGCCCTGTGATCCGATTGATCAACGTCGGATCCACTATGATACGATGGTTTAACCATAAATACCTGCCATGGTAGCAGGAAAATAGCAGTTTGACGCATGCGTTCACTTCTTGGTGCCTTTCGAAGTGAGGAATCTTCATGACGTTAAGCAGTGTGGACTGCGCGAGGTTCATGGTCCATGACTGAGGGACGATCTTTGAATTCTTTCATTTTTCCTGGTCAGGTACTTATGTGGGGCGAGCATGTTGTAGACCTTCCTGTCGCTGAGGTTGAAGTCGCTAAACTTCAACGCTGCTATCTTTTCTTAATCTGCGCGAACTATGCATATCCCCTTCCAGAGGTACGCAGTGACCAATTCGTACTCAAAGTCTCTTGGCACACTGTCTCGATTTATTGTGCCGCTCAGAGGTGGTAGGTAGGTGAGTAAAATACTTGGAATCAACTTAGCATTCACGAGATCATCTCTGTGCTTAGTTCACTTCTCATATGCAGGCCGCGATGGTCCGGCTCAAGCTGTGGATGGATATGCTGGTAGTATTCTCGTCGATGATGTTTGTATACCTATAGAAAATCCTCTTTCCGACATGACTCTTTCAATCATCAAGTCAAGGAGTACTTCTGTTACTAATTCTTCAACTGCGGTAAGCTTGTAGGACATCCGCGCTCGGGATTAATAATATTGGGTCAAGTTACCTTAGATACTGCACTATAATAATCAGTAATAACGCAATGATCACTGTATACAATAGCAACTTAGTCTATGGGCTAAAAATTCCCAGTTAGCAAAAGTGTTCTCGGTGCATGGTGCGATGAGATAAATAGGTAACTTGACAACGATCCGCTTGCAACAGTTATGAGCCTCCATTAACTCTTGTTCGATCCATGATGGCACAGTCTAACAATCTGATGATGAACCTTTATTGCCTTTCTGGCCATTTGGAGCGTCGATCGAACGGTTATAATATCCCCAACGACTATGTTGCTTTTCCATGGAAAAGTTCCATGTGTCGTTGTTCTTATATCCCGACGAAGCTCCAATTCTACAAATTTTCTATCTGCGAAGTTCCCTCTGGAACCTTCTGCAACTTAGCTCTCTTCTTTCTTTGCTTTCTAGCCTTCTTTCCAATGAGCTTTGTCTCAGTAGTTCATTTTCCATTCTGATTCTTATCTTCTATGGTCTAAGTTACTTCACACTGTTGAGATTCTCTCTTAGGAATCGGGGGTAACACCTCTTCTTTATCTAAGATAGGTACTGCAGTCTCCTGTGAGTCTTCGAATGTTTTTGCAGCTTCGACATCTGGGTTTCTAGTGTTAAATAGCTTCGACCTATTCTCCTGTTCTTCAATCAAGTATGCGATCCTTCAAGTCATGAAATCTTTTAACTCTTGTCTCTTCTGCTCCAAAAATTCTTCTTCTTTCTTTCGTCTGACTTGATCTCTGTCAATCCAAGGTTTTCTTATTAACATGGTAAACAGGGCACAGTCTTCAACAAATTTAATAATCTCAAAATTTTCCTTCGTCGAAGTTCCATTGACAGTCATAGGTATCTGGGCTAGCCTTCCACACATGTTTACCAGTTTTCCTCTGAATAACCCTATTCCTCCTAATGAGGGAGTCATAGCAGGCCTCCCTATAGCTTCCCAAGTTCTCTTGGTCATGACATTCACCTGTATTTCCTCATCTAGAACATAGTCAATGTTGAAGTGTCCTATTCTTTCTTTGATGCATTCTTTTCCTTTGAAGATCTATGATAATTTTACATGTCAGTGGTTATTCATGGTTTCTTTCATCTGTAGAAATGCTTGCTCAGATCCTTTCTAGTAATCTGCCATAATCTCAGTTTTTGGATCTGCCTTAGGGTTCTCTTGATTCAGATTCATTCTTTTAAGCTTAGAAATCATTCCAGGGCAATCCAATACTTCATGGTCTAGAGCCTTACAACAAAGGCAACTAGGTCTTCCACCTGGGCATTCCTTAGCCAGATGTCCCGGTCTTCTGCAACTGTAACATAGGTTTAATCCTCTCTTTCTTTTAAATGATCCCCGACCTCTTATGTACTACGCACTGGGATCATGGTAGCTAACCTGCAACAAATTCTTTCTAGGATCCTGCATCCACTCGTTAGTCAAAACATTCTTTCTATGCATAGGTATAACATATCTTTCACTATTCTTATCAGATCTATTCATATCAAGTCTTCTTTCATCCATTAATACCCTAGTTTTAAAACTAGGATAGACTCTATTAAACATACCTAGATCCATACTCTAGAAACAAAAATTTCCACTTATCTTACTTCTATAGAGCTCAAAGCATTCAGATCTAAAATTTTTCTATTATTCTTACCTTTATCAGAGAACAGAGCTTACAGATCTTACATCTTTTAATCAGAAATTCTCACTTTTACCTTTCTTAGAGCACAAAGCTTCCAGATCTTGCTTCTTTCCTTCAGATCCGACCTCCTTTCTTCAGAACAAGCTTCCTTCTTTCAGATCTGATCTTCTTTCTTCAAATCGGGCCTCTTTCTTTAGCATAGAGCTTTATAAATCAAGTAGAATATTGCGTACTAGGGCAATAGATCTATGCACAGAGCTTTCATAGTTTCAAGTCAAATTTTTGCACAAAGCTTCTTCTTTCTCAGTTCCCAGTGATCACAGTTTCAGGTCCCAATACTATGCACTTCAACAGTAGATCTATGCACAGAGCTTCTATTTTCTTTACTTTAGTTCCCAACAATCACAGTTTTAGGTCCCGTCAATGGAACCATTTGTTGGCATAGGGGCAGACCCATGGTTCAATGCTACAACATCACACCAACAAAGCCCTAACTACTAGCCCTTTCGGAAACACTTGCGAAGCAGATGAAGTCTCACCCGAGGTAGAGGCAGGGGTGGTTGCAAGACTCAGGTGTCTGCAACCTTAGCTGGGACACAGATCTGTGATTCTAACACTTAATAAATCACTTAGCACCGTTAGTTCCTCAATAGACAATCAATAATCACTTCACTAATAAAACAGGGCTTCACAACATTCACATTGATATAACGTACTTAAGCACTTAACATCAATAGATAGGTCAGATCTAGTAGATCAAGTACTCAACACATTCATATAGATCAGATCTAACATTCTTATACATCATTAGCACTAAGCATAAGCAAATCTATTTAATCATCTTAAAGAACTTAGCAAAAGAAGACAAAAACATATTAAGACAAGCACAAAGCAAGACAACACAGTGTTTACGTGGTTCACCCCCACCTTGGGGCTACGTCCACCAATTCTTCTTCTTTATTATCTTTAGTCAATCGGCTACAAGCACAGATCCATCAAAACCCTACTCCACACATGACATAAGATCTGTGCAGCTCGCTACATCCTTCTTCCTTGCGTTACGACACAAAGCCTTCTACAGTCTCGCACAAGGACTTGCACTCAGCTCTGGAAGTCTTACACAGAATGCAAAAAGCCCTTACAATCCACACTAGCACTTAGCTTACCGACCTACTAGTTCTCTTTCTACATTGCCTAGCCTTCTATTTATAATTTACAAAATAGGCCTAAACATGGGTAAAACCCATGGGCTGACATCCCAATCCCGTTACATTATCCCAAAAACCCCAAAAGGACCCAAAAGTGGGCCAAGGTCCCTTGATCTCCGCTTCGTCTTCTGCTCCTCCTTCGACACGCTGTTGAAGCCCCAAAATAGGTCGCTATGACCAAGAATCTCCCATAACTTGGTCAAGGGCCAACAAATTGCTGATAAGAAATTGGACTCTGACATTATCACCATTCTCACCGTTAAGAACCAAATATCAATATAACATAGAAAAAACCTCAGAATAAATACTCAACGCCTTGAAAAAGAGAGAGCTTCAGATAATACGCCTCGTCGAGGATGCAACCTCTTTATGCCCACATAAATGTACAATTCCAAGATGATTCAAAATGAAAATGTCTCCTTGGTATATATAGGAGACTAGGAGGTATAATTACAACAATTGAAATAAAGTCGACATAAATAAAATAACATTACCAATGTAATATGCCCTAATTAAGGGGTAATGAGCCAATATTTAGGGCTTAACATGCCCCTCCCCTTGAGACAAGTGTTGTCCGCAACGCTTGAGTAACTCTATATGCTTATGTATAAAAGACTCATCTTCCTAAGTGGAATCTTTAGTCGGTAGTTTCCTCCATTTAATGAGATACTTTGAAATGGATCTATTCCTTAGCTGGCGAATTCTTGTGTCAGTGATGGCTTCAGGATCCAATATGATTTTTCCTTCCTCGTCAAGTTCTGGCAATATAGTTTGAACTGGGATCTTGTCACCTATAACCTTTAATCATGAAACATGGAAAACTACGTGTACTCGTGAAGATGAAGGCAACTCCAATTTGTATGCCATAGTACCAATCTTTTGCAATACCTTATAAGGGCCATAGTACTTTGTTGATAATTTATTATCCTTCTTGGCTTGCTTGAGGGACATCTGTTTGTATGGTTGTAGTCTTAAAAACACCCAATCTCCTACTTCAAAACTTCTTTCACTACGATGTTGATCTGCTTGTTGTTTCATGCGATTCTGTGCCATGGTTAGGTTTTCCTTTAATATCTGGAGAACTTGTTGTTGATGCTCGATGTGATCTTCAACTGCTTGAACCTTAGATTTTTATTTTAGAGAAGAAGTGATGGAAGGAGGGTGGTATCCATAGAGTGCCATAAATGGTGTCATTTTTGTTGCAATATGAAAGGAAGTGTTATACCACCATTCTACCAAGGGTAACCATTTGAACCATTATATTTGTTTATCAGAGATAAAGCAACGAAGGTAGCCTTCCAGACATTTGTTCACTATCTTGGTTTGTCCATTAGACTGAGGATGGTAGGATGAGCTATGAGCCAATTGAGTACCCAAACAAGAAAATAATTTTGTCCAAAAATGTCCAGTGAAGATCGGATCTCTGTCACTTACAATAATCTTTGGGTTTCCATGTAGCTTTTGAACTGTCTCCATGGATGCGATGGCAACTGTACTGGCTTTGAAGGGATGAGAGAGTGCACAAAAGTGTGTGTACTTGGTTAGTCTATCCACAATCACCATGATGACACTCTTTCCTTTAGACTTCGGTAACCTTGTGATGAAATCCATGGAAACCTCCTCCCAACGCTGACTTGGGATGGCTAATGGTTGTAAAAGACCTGGGGTCTTAATTGTTTCCACCTTATTTTGTTGGCAAACCAAACATTCTGCCACAAACATTTGAACATCGGTTTTAAGGTCATCCCAAAAAAATTCCTTCTTGATCCTATGGTAGGTTTTCAAAAATCCAGAGTGCCCTACTACTGGAGAGGTGTGCAATTCCAATAGTACCTTTTGCTTTAGTTGGGAGTTCTTACATAAATATAAGCAATCCTTGTACCATAGTGAATCATTTTTCCATGTAAATGTATCTGATGCACTGGAATCGTGCTGCAACCTTTGATTGAGAGTCCACACTTTTTCGTCATTCTTCCATTCATCCCTTGCTTCTATTATCCAATTAGGTTGGATGATCGAGATAACACAGAAAAAGGCCTCAACATCTTCATCCTTTCTTGAGAGTGCATCTTCCACAACATTTTGCTTCCCTTTTTTATAGACGATTTCAAAATCATAACCCGATATCTTGGTTACTCATTTTTGTTGTTCTTCTGAAGATAATCTTTGTTCCAAGAAGTATTTAAGACTATCATGATCTGTTTTGACCTTGAAGTGCCTACCTATTAGGTAAGGATGCCATTTCTTCAATGCATGTAGTATTGCTATCATTTCCTTCTCATAAATGGGTTTGTGTAAGTCCTTTTGCTTGAGCGGTCGACTTTCAAAAGCTAGGGGCCTTCCTTCTTGCATTAGGACAGCACCAATTCCATTTCCCGAGGCACCACATTCCACAATAAAAGTTTTTGTGAAGTCTGGAGTCGTTAAGACATGAGCTTTGCACATCACCTCTTTAAGTTGTTCAAAAGATTTAGTTGCCTCTAGAGTCCATGAAAATGCATCCTTCTTAGTTAGTGCTGCTATTCTTCCATAGTGCCGAACAAACTTGCGGTAGTAACCTGTCAAACCCAAAAATCCTCTAAGATTCTTCAATGTTTTGGGAATCGGCCAGTCCATCATGGTATTAATCTTGTTAGGGTCTACCTTGAAACTTTCATGAGATACAATATGACCCAAATACTCTACCTCCTTCACTCCAAAGAAACATTTGGATGGTTTGGCATATAGTTGTTGCTCCTTTAGTAGTTGTAGCACCTTTTCAACATGCCGCACATGATCCTCCCAAGACTTTCTATAGATTAGTATATCATCAAAAAATACTAACACAAATTTTCGAAGGAAGGGCTTGAAAATGGAATTCATCAACCCTTGGAATGTGGAAGGTGCATTTGTAAGGCCAAAAGGCATAACCAAAAATTCATAATGGCCTTCATGAGTTCGGAATGTTGTTTTTGGGATATATTTTTCATTCATTCTAATCTGGTGATACCCTAAATGGAGATCCAACTTTGTGAAATAGATTGCTCCATGTAGTTCATATAGCAATTAAGCAATGATGGGAATTGGAAACTTATCTTTAATGGTGATCTTATTGAGCTCTCTATAATCTGGACACATATGCCATAAGCCATCTTTCTTGAATATCATTACCACCAGTGCAGAGTAAGAACTTTGGCTAGGTCTAATAATGCCAGCCTCTAACATTTATTCAACTATGCACTCAATTTCACTCTTCTGGGCATAAGGGTATTTGTATGGCCTGATGTTAGGAGGAACACTCCCAGGAATTAGGTGAATATCATGATCATGATTTCGAGTGGGTGGAAGACCTTTGGGAATATCTTCAAATACTTTGTAATGCTTATCAATGATCCCTTGGAGATCTAGAGGAATATATGGCTTAGATGTTTGAACATCTAGTGAGAATAGTTGTGCAATAACACCTTGATGCCCTCTTTTCAATAATTTTGTCATGCCATTAGAGCTTATCACCTTACCGAGTTTCCATGTGATACCTCCTAACTCAATTTCTTTTCCTTTCAATGAAAATTTCATGAAAAGTTCTTGAAAATTAAAAGCCATTGTTCCCAATGATTGTAACCATTGTATTCCTAATACAACATCAGCACCACCCATGAGTATAGAAACCATTGGACTATTGATTACATATTCTCCCATAGTAAGATTGATCTTATTGCATTTTCTTGAGCAATTGATAGTTCCTCCATCTGCAATCATTACTTGAAACTCTGGCTCTGGATATACAAACCAATTGAGATCTTTTGCTAATTTATAGTGAATGAAATTATGAGCACTGTCGGAATCAATTAGGACTATTACCTTTTTCTTTTTGATATATCCTTTGATCTTGAGGGTTTGAGGAGTGCTAATTCCATCCAATGCATTACACGATATTGCGGGAGTCAACTCTTTAGATGAAATTGCTTCTACATTTTCATCTTAAGATGGTTCCTGTTCTTCTTCTTCTTCCTCTTCACAATCTATGTAGAATAATTTCTTCTCACCACACTTATGTCCCTTACTGTACTTGTTGTCACAATTAAAGCATAAGCCATTTGCTTTTCTTTCTTACAATTGTTGAGGTGACAACCTTGTAGGTTGAGGTGTTTTATAAGAAGGATAATTATTCATTGGTCCTTCTAGTATCCATAGCCATATTTTTAATTTCAACATTTCTTGCCACCCTAAATGCATTCTCCAATGATTTGGCTTCCAAAGGCGAACCTCATGTTGAATGTTATTCATTAAAGTTCCTATGAATGCATCAATCAAGTGCTCATCTGGAATATTTGTTATCTTTATATTCAATCTTTGGAAGTTCTCAATGTGCTCTATAAATGAACTCTTTTCCTTGAGATTTATCAATTGGCTAAAGAAGGTATTGCTCCTTGTATCGCCATACTGTGCTATCATTTCTTCCGTGAAAATTGTCCAAGTGACGAGTGATTTGTGAGAACAAAGCCATCGATACCATACAATTGATTGGTTTCTAAATATAAAGAATCAATTCATACCTTTTGTGTATGTGGCACATTATGTAGATGAAAGAATTGCTCCATCTGAAGTATCCGTGTGATTGGGTCCTTGCCATCAAACTTCCTCATATCAATCTTAGGAATTTGGTTGGTCTTCAACCCAAAGTTGGAGTTTCTCCATTCTTGATTCACCTTCCTTGTTTCCTCATCATGAATTTAACGGGATACATTTTCACTTTCAGGTGCCCTCTCTATTATGAAATTTTTCAATCCTTCCTTGATCTCCCCTTTTAAACCCTCCATCATCTCTTGTAGTTCTTCTTTTGTTACTGTCTTATTTTGTAAATCATTTATGTCCCTACACATTTCTTCACCTTCATCAAGAGTCCATGTAGGATTTTCTGGAGGCTTATTTGGTGTAGAAGTTCCCTTTTTGGGTGGCATGTTGGCCAAGTATCACTTTTTAACCTTGATTTTGAGGTGGTTCTGCTAGACAATCTTTATTTTGTTGTATCTCCAAAGTTTTAGCCCTTATAGGTATGAAACTTTCTTTTTTTTAGTTCTATGATATTTATTCTCTCCAATGCCACAGGTCTGATCAAAATTGGATGTGCCAAGTGGAATTTACGGTAACTTCCCCACAACTTGTTGATTTGTGGCCTTTCCATGAGATATCACTTGTATAGCATGCCCCACACAAAATAATTGAAATAAAATTCTGAAACACATACTAGAAATACTACAGACTATCCACTATCCAATACAACCAATCTCACTCAATTTGGATACTCTAGGAAGAAGTTATGATTGTTTTACCTGGAACACCTTCTTGAGACTAGTCAATAAGACTAGTCAGATACCCTATCTGCCACAGGGTGTATCTAAAAATGTAAGATGAACCAGAAGATGAACTTTTTTACCACAACTACCTTACTAATTTCTGTGAATATCCACTGGAGTTCAGGGTCTGAAACGTTACAGAAATTTTTTTATAGCACAAATTCCTCAATGACTCATTTCAAGATGATTCTAGAACCCTATCTTGCACAGGATGTATCTCCGAAATTACAAGGCCTCAGAAGATGAAATTTTAACCCAACTTACCTTGTTCCATTTACTAAATATCCTCCAATCCGTTCCTTCTAAAATGTTGTAGAAAAAAAGTTATAGTGAAAATTCCACGATGTCCCAGATGTAGCAGTGAAACCCTAAGACTTTGAGCTCTGATACCATATGTTAAGAACCAAATATCAATACAACATAGAAAAAACCTCAGAATAAGTGCTAAAGCCTTGAAAAAGAGATATTTTCAGATAATAAGCCTCTTCGAGGGGGAAACCTCCTTATGCCCACATAAATGTACAATTCCCAGATGATTCAAAATGAAAATGTCTCCCTTGTATATATAGGAGACTAGGAGGTATAATTACAACAATTGAAATAAATCCGACATAAATGAAATAACATTACTAATGTAATATGCCCCAATTAAGGGTTAATGAGCCACTATTTAGGGCTTAACACTCACATATGACGATTGTAGAGATGAAGAAGGTGAAGTCTCAACAACCACTCGATCAAACGATCAACAATGGCGATTAACTTGCCAATTGGGATTTATCCCACATTGGAAGTGCGGAAAAGTTTAAGTGGGTTTATATTGACAACCCTCTCTATGCTTATTCGACGCATAGTGCAAAGGTATGGCGAGGGCTCTAGGTGCTTGGAATTCACCAGAAGATCACCAGCCTAGAGCCCTGGATGACCTATCAAGCCCCCTACCTTTTGGAAGAAGTGACTACAATCGTTGATTTAATAAATTTTTTATAATTGTTTGGCACGACGGTCATATGGGTGATCGTGGGCTTAGGTGCATTCGGTATTTTGGTTGGTGGTAAGACTGGCAATTTTGTCAGAGTTTGTGGCATAACACCAAGTCTAGAGGGTCACCAAGTTCACTACCTTGTGAATAAACTTTCGAATGTTGAGACCGCTATTCATGTCGGATTTTTTTGGCATACTATCAATTGTGGATGTTTGCCAAAAGTAGTAAAACCCTGCAGTAACACAAAGACAGTAAACTGCACGAAAAAAAACCAGTTAGATTGAAAATTTGTTAGATCATTCATGCATTAAAAGATGGAATTAAATCAAAGAAGAATGATATCTGTGTTAGTAAGAATCAATGTTAATTAAATTTATAATCTATTAAATGAAGAAGTATGATGTTTATGAAGAGTTGCGTTGAAAAGATTAAAGACTTATAAGTATGTTAAAAGTTGAAGAAGAAAGGAGGCATGTCAAAGAATTATTGAAGATCGAGAACAGAAGGAGACAGAGAAGCAATTATGAAATCCAATGTTTGATACAGAAGACAATTATTGGACTGCATATCCTATTTCCAGATTGATGAAAAAAGGGTGGTTGGGAGGTGCTAGGGCAGGTTGGAGCCTGCAGGGGAGTAGGTGCTTCCATGTCAGTTGAGCTAACTAAATAGGGGGTTGTGCCCTCCTACCAGTTGAAGCTGGTGAATAAGGGGTGTGGGTGCATCCTGATCAGTGGGTGTTGATCTAAAGAGGAAGAACATCTTCCTTCTATTGTAACTTGTAAAACAAAATTTTGCAGTTAATAGAACAGTGTTTGTGGTATTCCCAATTGGGTTCCTAAAACACCTATGGATTTTTATTTTGGAGAAGCAAGCAAAGAGGATGGACAAGATGATTCCAACAAAGCTAAGAGGTTCATTCAAAGGCTCCAATAGGTACATCAGGCACTATAGGAACAATTGTAGAAGAGCCAAGCCAAGTATAAGGCGAGGCATGACAAGCATCGGGTTAATCATCGCGTCCAAGTTGGTGATCAAGTATGGTTACATATCAGTAAGGAAAGAATGAAGGGTGAAGGTAAAAGCCTCAAACCTTTCCGGTGTGATCCATTTCATATTTTGGAGAAGATTGGTACTAATGCCTTTCATTTAGATTTTCCATCTTATATGCAAATGTATTTAGTAGTGAATGTTGAGAATTTGAAACTTTACGAGCCTCATATGATTATGGATAAAGATGAAGATGTTCAAGTTCTGACAATTGATGATTTTTCTCCTGACTACTTAGATGAGCTGCAAGAAGATGTTATCCTTGACATAAGGATAAAGATTTCAAAATGAGGTGATGTGGAGTATCTTTGTGTTGGTCTTAAAGGGATAATACCAAGAAAACAAAGATGGATCGAGATCAGGAAAGTGGACGAGCTTTATACTCACTTAATTGTTGATTAATCCAGACTTTTGGTGCTCCAAAAGGCTTCCAGTGGGGAGGAATGATCCAGGTGAATCTATGAATGCTCAAAAAATGATTGTCTCAAATGCTAATGAAAATAACTTCATTGCATAGATCTCGATGAGAGATTTCCAATGCAATTTTAACAACCTCAAACAAACGTAGTATGAAGAAGTTATGTTGTTCTGAATATTTTGACCAACTAGCAAAAAGTCAAATGGGGCAAACACGTAGCAAGCCCAGAGGTTGCCACATGGCCATAAGTACAACTAACAGAGAGCAAGGTGATGTCATGATGACATCAACATGCTGACTAGGCAGAATAAGAGGGTGACACGTGTCACTCAGTTTTGGTGTTTTCGACACCTAGTTGGACCAGTAAAAAATTGACACGTGGCATCCATACGATCCATTGGCACCACCGAAAGGGTGACACGTGGAAGTCCGTACATTGACATGGCAGGTGATGGGTGGTTGTATGACGATGATGTAGCATTCATAGGTGGAATTTTAGTAGGCAGGTTGACTACGCGTTTCCATGGCGATGATTATGCAACAAATGGGTCGGTAAGAGCGTGACATGTGGACCAATGGCATGGTGCCACGAATTTTCCCGGTACGAACTTATCCAAAAATTTGTTGGGTCAACTGGAATATGTTGAAATATTGTAACTTTGAAGAATATTCTAATCATATTTGAGTTATTATCTTATAGATCAAATCCCCTTTTGTGGATTGATCATGTCGGGTCTTGTATTAGACCAAATCCCCTTTTGTGGATTGGTCAAACCATATTTATATGGTGGTAATTGAAAAGTCGGCCCCTAGGGTTTATAAAGTGGTTTTAACCACTCTTGTAAGAATTCAACCCTACTAAGTGAAGAGACATAACCCTAGCACCTCCAGCTAATATATATAAGTGAGGATGGCGCCTCACTTGTTCACTCACACTTCTAGTGTGCATCTTTTGAGGGAAGTTGTAGTTGAAAGAAGGAGAAGAGAGGCACATGCTCAGTCCTAGTTTATTCTTGGTGGTTTGGTCTTAGTCTTGGCATTGTATTAAATTCACTATTACAGGTTTGTCAGAACATAAATCGAATCCGACATTGTCCCCATATATCTTTCCAAAACCCACGAGTTCTTCACCTTCAAGCTCTGGGAAACAATGCGGATGTATAATCTTGATGAAGACCTTGTTCGCAATTTAGATGATCACTATGTGAGCGTGAGCCAGGATTCGATTGAACTCACCTACATTTTTTACTGTCTCATCTATGTTACCTCTGACAAAGAGATCATAATATATTACTGCAAATATGGTCTAGGTTGCTCCATTAATGTGAGGAATCTACGAATAGGAAAGTACCTAGGGAATATTGCTAATAAGGAACTAGACTCTGAAATTATCACCTTGCTCACATATGATGATTTCAGAGATGAAGAAGGCAAAGTATAAGCAACCGTCTGATAAAACGATCGATGGTGGCGATTAACTTGCCAATTGGGATTTATCCCACATTGGACATGCGGAAAAGTTTAAGTGGGTTTATATTCACAACCTTCTCTATGATTATTCCACGCGTAGTAAAAATGTATGGCGGGGGCTCTAGGTGCTTGGACTGCACTAGAAGATCACCAACCTAGAGCCCGGAACGACCTGTCAGCCCCCCCCCCCCCCCACCTTTTGGAAGAAGTGACTACAACCATTGATTTAATATTTTTTTTATAATTGTTTGGCACAATGGTCATATGGGTGATCGTGGGCTTAGGTGCATTCGGTATTTCGATTGGTGGTAATACTACCAATTTTATCGGAGTTTGTGGCATAATCCCAAGTCTGGAGGGTCACCAAGTTTGCAACCTTGTGAATAAACTTTCGAATGTTGAGACCGCTATTCCTGTCAGAGTTTTTTGGCGTACTGCCAATTGTGGATGTTCACCAAAAGTAGTAAAACCCTGTAGTAACAAAAATATAGTAACCTACATGAAAAATATAGTTAGATATAATATTTTTTAAATCATTCATGCATTAAAAGATAGAATTAAATCAAAGAAGAATGATAATTGTGTTAGTAATAAACAATGTTAATTAAATTTATAATCTATTAAATGAAGAAGTATGCTGTTTATGAAGAGTTGTGTTGAAAAGATCAAAGACTTATAAGCATGCTAAATTGTGAAGAACAAAGGAGGCATTTCAAAGAATTATTGAAGATCAAGTACAGAAGGAGACATAGAAGCAGTTATGAAATCTAGTGTTTGATCAGAAGACCATTATTGGACTGCATATCCTATTTCCAGATTGATGAACAAAGGGTGGTTGGGAGGTGCTAGGGCAGTTTGGAGCCTGCAGGGGAGTAGGTGCTTCCTTGTCAGTTGTAGCTGACTAAATAGGGGGTTGTGCCCTCCTACCAGCTGAAGCTGGTGAATAAGGGGTGTGGGTGAATCTTGATCAGTGGGTGTTGATCTAAAGAGGAAGAACATATTCCTTCTATTGTAACTTGTAAAACAAAATTTTGGAGTTAATATAAAAGTGTTTGTGGTTTTCCCAATTGGGTTCCTAAATCACCTATGGATTTTTCTTTTGGAGAAGCAAGCAAAGAGGATGGAAAAGATGATGCTGAAAAAGATAAGAGGTTCATTCAAAGGATCCAACAGGTACATCAGGTACTATAGGAACAATTGCACAAGAGCCAAGCCAAGTATAAGGTGAGGCATGATGAGAATCGAGTTAATAATCGCCTCCAAGTTGGTGATCAAGTCTAGTTACATATCAACAAGGACAGAATGAAGCGTGAAGGTAAGATCCTCAAACCAATCCGATATGGTCCATTTCATATTTTGGAGAAGATTGGTACTAATGCCTTTCGTTTAGATTTTCCATCTTATATGCAAATGTATTTACTAGTGAATGTTGAGAATTTTAAAACTTTATGAGCCTCATATGATTATGGATAAAGATGAAGGTGTTCAAGTTTGACAATTGATGATTTTGCTCCTGCCTACTTAGATGATCTATAGGAAGATGTTATCCTTGATAGAAGGATCAAGATTTCAAAATGGGGTTATGTGGAGTATCTTAGAGTTGGTCTTAAAGGGATAAGACCAAGAAAACAAAGATGTATTGAGATCAAGAAAGTGGGCGAGCTTTATACTCACTTAATTGTTGATTAATCTAGACTTTTGGTGCTCCAAAAGGATTCCAGTGGGGAGGAATGATCCAAGTGAATCTAGGAATGCTCAAAAAATGATTCTCTCAAATGCTAATGAAAATAAATTCATTGCATAGAGCTCGATGAGAGATTTCCAATGCAATTTAAATGGCCTCAAACAGACGTAGTATGAAGAAGTTATGATGTTTTGAATATTTTGACCAACTAGCAAAAAGTCAAATGGGGAAAAGACACGTGGCAAGCCCATGGGTTTCCACGTGGCAATAAATACAACTAACAGTGAACAAGGTGATGTCATGATGACATCAACATGCTGACGTGGCAGCATAAGAGGCTGATACGTGTCACTCAGTTTTGGTGTTTTGACACCAAGTTGGAATAGTAAAAAATTGACATGTGGCATCCATATGATCCATTGGCACTACTGAAAGGGTGACATGTAGAAGGTCGTACATCGACATGGTAGGTGATGGGTGGCAGTATGATGAATATGTGGCACTTAGAGGTGGAAGTTCAACAGGTAGGTTGACTATGCATTGACATGGCGATGATTATGCAACAAATGAGTCGGTAAGAGCGTGAAACGTGGACCAATGGGATGATGCCACGAATTTGCCCGATATGGCCTTATCTATTGAAATATTGTAACTTCGAAGAAAATTCTAATCATATTTGAGTTATTATCTTATAGATCAAATCCTCTTTTGTGGATTGATCATGTCGGGTCTTGTATGAGACCAAATCCCCTTTTGTGGATTGGCCAAACCATATTTATATGGTGGTATTTGCAAAGTAGGCCCCCAGGGTTTATAAAGTGGTTTTAACCACTCTTGGAAGAAGTCATCCCTACTAAGTGAAGGGACATAACCCTAGCACCTCCAACTAATATATATAAGTGAGGATGGCGCCTCACTTGTTCACTCACTCACTCACACTTCTAGTGTGCATCTTTTGAGGGAAGTTGTAGTTGAAAGAAGGAGAAGAGAGGCACATGCTCACTACTAGTTTATTCTTGGTGGTTTGGTCTCAGTCTTGGCATTGTATTGGCAATATGTTATTGAGGAAGTTTTTGTTGGGTTTTTTCCACCATATGGGTTTCCCAGGATAAAATATTGTGTACCTTGTGATTGTGTTTCTTTCGGTGATCCTCTTTATGTTGTAGTTTTGGAAATGCATTGAATGATCTAGTAAATTGAAGATAACCTAATAAAAACATTAAAACTTAACATGGTATTAGAGCTTGACTGAATAGAGCACCTTTCATTGGGTATCTAAAAACATCATTGTTGTCGTACAAGGAAATTAGGGCTTTTTCTTGGAGAGGAATTTCTGACAAAAAGATATCTAGGGAAGTGTTCCCCACCCTAGTGCATCCTATGGTAGCTTGAGTGCACCTTTTCAATGGCTAGATTCTTCGGAAAGTCAAACCCTAGTTTTGACTAGTACTATAAAACGAGAACCACTACCAGTCTAGATTTGCTCAGGTCAAGTTTCAAGGGGTAAAAGTTGGAATTTTTGGAAATAGTCAACTCGAACCAACTCGCCTCTGCCCACTGCATCTCTTGGTAAGTTCAGATTCATTTTATGAGCACTTTCATTTTCTAGTCATTTTCCTAGCTACAGGTCAAGATTTTTGCAAGCACCAGGCTTGTTGACAAGTTAGAAGGTGTGGAAAACTTCCATTCTTGGAAGTACATAATTGGACTCATTCTTGAAGAGAATGACCTTGCAAAATTCATAAAAGAAAATGTACCAGAACTCGAAGAAGAAGCAACCAAAGAGAAGTACAAGAAGGAAATGATTAGGGCCAAAAGAATAATTACAGATTCCATTAAAGACCACTTGATCCCTCAAGTGTCTTCTAAGAAAATTCCTAAAGAGATGTTTGATGCCCTAACTAGAATGTATGAAGGAAAGAACATCAACCAGAAGATGAACTTGAGAACCCAACTCAAGAATACAAAGATGAAGAAAGGAGAAACAATTCAATACTATTTCTCTAGGGTTTCTCAATTCAAGGAAGAGTTAGAAGCAATTGGAGACAACTTGGATGAAGATGAACTCATCATGACAACTCTTAATGGTCTCACGAGACCTTGGGATTCCTTCATCCAAACTATTTTTGCAAGAAAAGAGAAACTCCAATTTGACAGTCTATGGGAAGAATGTGTTCAAGAAGAATCAAGAGTATCCAACCAAGAAGCCGTACTATTAAGGAATGAAGATCATGTTGGATTACTGAGAGGGGGGGTGAATCAGTATCAACGTAATTATAATCCTTTTTCTTCAAATGTTATATCAATGTAGAATTATTATCCAAAAATGAGTAGTAATAAATAAACAATCACACACATGAATAGTACACCAGTGTTTTATGTGGAAACCCAAATCGGGAGAAAACCACGGAATGCTTTTTCTTATATGTCTTGAAGAATTACATTCATTGGAAGCACCAACTTCCTTTGTTTTCCAGATGCAACTGGAAGGAGGCTCCAACCCCCTAGTTTCTCAGGCTACAACCTGAGGGAAGCTCCAACTCCCCAATTCTCTGGCTACAACCCCCTATGTTCTCCGGCTACAACCGAAAGGTGGCTACAACCACCTGTCCTTGCCCCGTCCTACCACCCTTAAGTAGAAGTAGAATGATGAACCACTGTCACACTATCACTGTGAGATATATCGCTGTAAACCTGTACCAATAAATCTGAACCATGCATCAACCATGCATCAACCTGTACCATAAACAAGTGCATCAACCATGCACCAACCAGTAATCAACCTGTACCTTAAATAAGTGCATCAACCATGCACCAACCTCAACAAAAGGCCCTCATCAATTTCATCATCCAAATCTGATTTGTACCTCTGTAATAGACCTAGTGTATATCATCACATTCCTGCAAACCTTCCTTAACAAAATACTAGCATTTTCATCAAACTTGTTTTTAGTCTCACATGCCTAGTTTTGGA
>ML783000.1:1136876-1155643 GCA_009831015.1 Picea engelmannii
CCATCTTCATCTATGCATTCTCATCAAGGACAATACATATTATATTACATCAATCATCAATCAATCAATCCTTTGACATCAATCAATCACTTGACATCAATCAATCAAACCATTGGCATCAATGACAACATGATCCAACAGATCAAGCCCTAGATGCTCATGCTAAAGGAGGAAAGAAAAAGGTATCATTTCCAAAAGCAAACCCAACTTCATAAATAATATCACTCCCCAAAGAGATTCACCCACTTCCATAAAGAATATCACCCTCCAAAGAGATTCCAGAAATATCATGTTGGCAATATGGCAATACAGGTTGGCATTGGCAATGTTACATATATATAAATCTAAAATAAAGAGGAATATGTTGACATTATGTTGCCTAAGATGACATGTCTATGTTGACAAAGCCATTGATGGGGCATGTAAAATGACATAAGCAGTGATGTATGTTGAACTGTTGACTGTGATGGTTATGAGGCACTCTGTTATTGAAATCTCTGTGATGTTCCTGGAAGACAGGGTTTGTCTTTGTGAGAATTCTCATACCAAATATCCTATTATTGATCTTTTATAGTAGACCTTTGCTTGACAATGTTGGTGTTTTCCTATCCAGGTGGTCATACTAACTATCCTATTACTGATCTTTTACAATAGACCTATGCTTGCCAATGCTGATGTTTGCCTATCCCGGTGCTCATACTGGCTATCTTATTATTGACCTTATAGGATAGGTGTTTGCCAATAGACATATGCTTCATAATGCTGGAAAATGTGTGATTTTGTGCCATGCACCTCGTAAATAATACTACAAGAAATTTTTATATGAGCCATTCTTAGTGGAGAGTCATCTTGATCACTTTCTCCATGATCATGTGAATTATGAAGTGGTCGTAAGCACCATTGATAGTAAGCAATATTTTGTGGATTATCTCACTTGGACGTTTCTCTATAGAAGACTCTTCTCCATGGAAATGATCTGAAATTTTGGGGTCGCTTCGTCTTTTCTCTGACCACAACATTGATGCTTCACAACTCAAGCATGTCTGGAAACAGACTGTGGACATTTCAGAACTGTGATGGCAATAATAAGATTGGGTCGATGACAACAGTGAGATGAGTAGCAGTGATAATGATGATGAGCTAATGACATTGTCCTCTGAAGAATCTGTGAGTGAAGATGATGAATCAATGGCCGAAGAAGAGCAACCAGGTACTCCTCAACATCAGAATATTGGTCAGCATGGGGACTTGGACTTAGAAGCTCAACCATGCACACCTTCATCTCAAATCTTAAGTTCTGTTAAAGGTTTTCGTGATCCTCCTCCAGATCCACGATTTGATAAGAGAAAAAGATATGAAATTCATGATTAGAGGTTTGTCAGAACAAAAATCGAAGGCGACATTGTCCCAATATATCTTTCCAAAACCCATGAGTTCTTCACCTTCAAGCTTTGGGAAATAGTGCGGATATATAATCTCGATGGAGACCTTGTTTGCAATTTTGATGATCATTGTGTCAGCATGAGCCAGGATTCCATTGAATTCACCTACATTTTTTACTGTTTGAGCTATGTTACCTCCGACGAAGAGATCGTAATATCTTACTGCAATTCTAGTCTGGGTTCCTCCATTAATGTGAGCAATCTACAGACAAGAAAGTTCCTAGGGAAGATTGCTAATAAGAAATTGGACTTTGAAATTATCACCTTGCTCACATATGACAATTGCAGAGGTGAAGAAGGCGAAGTATCAACAACTGTCTGATTAAACAATTGACGGCGGCGATTAACTTGCCAATCGGGATTTATCCCACATTGAAAGTGCAAAAATGTTTAACTGGGTTTATATTGACATCCCTCTCTATGCCTATTCGATGCGTAGTGCAAAGGTATGGTGGGGGCTCTAGGTGCTTGGAATTCACTAGAAGATCACCATCTTGGAGCACGAGAAGACCTATCAGGCCCCCTACCTTTTGGAAGAGTGACTACAACCGTTGATTTAATATATTTTTTTATAACTGTTTGGCACGATTGATATATGGGTGATCGTGGGCTTAGGTGCATTTGGTATTTTGGTTGGTGTTAAGACTGCCAATTTTATCGGATTCAGTGGCATAACGCTAAGTCTGGAGGGTCACCAAGTTCACTACCTTATGAATAAACTTTCGAATGTTGAGACTGTTATTCCCGTCGGATTTTATTGGCATACTGCCAATTGTGGATGTTCACCAAAAGTAGTATACCCTTGAAATAACACAAAAATAGTAACCTGCATGAAAAAAACAGTTAGATTGAATATTTGTTAAATCATTCATGCATTAAAATATGGAATTAAATCAAAGAAGAATGATAATTGTGTTAGTAATAATCAATGTTAATTAAATTTATAATCTATTAAATGAAGAAGTATGATGTTTATGAAGAGTTGCATTGAAAAGATTAAAGACTTATAAGTATGCTAAAATGTGAAGAAGGAAGGAGGCATGTAAAAGAATTATTGAAGATCAAGAACAGAAGGAGACAGAGAAGCAATTACGAAATCTAGTGTTTGATACAGAAGACCATTATTGGACTGCATATCTTATTTCCAGAGTGATGAACAAAGTGTGGCTGGGAGGTGCTAGGGCAGGTTGGGGCCTACAGTGGAGTAGGTGCTTCGTTGTCAGTTGTAGCTGACTAAATAGGGGGTTGTATCCTCCTACCAGTTGAAGCTGGTGAATAAGGGGTGTGGGTGCATCCTGATTAGTGCGTGCTGATCTAAAGAGGAAGAACATCTTCCTTCTATTGTAACTTGTAAAACAAAATTTTGCAGTTAATAGAAAAGTGTTTGTGCTTTTCCCAATTGGGTTCCACGATAAAACATTGTGTTCAAATTTTGTTTTCATTGAAAAAATTAAAAAAATTGATAAAATTATTGTGTCACTCATTCACCCCCCCCCCCACTCAGTAACATGATATGATCCTTCATATCATAAGGGTCAAAGAAAGGAAAAATGTTTCTCCTCTTATCAATGTTATTATTGTGATAAGATGGGACACATTGCTAAGAATTTTCCTGCAAGAAGGGAAGAATACAAGAAGAGATATAACAAAAGACACAATGCGCATGCAACTGAACATGATGAGACACCCAATGAGGTGACTAAAGAAGAAACTGAAGATTATTCTTTGTTTTCCGCCCTCTCAGGATCAGTGACATCTAGAGAGGATACTTGGCTCATAGACACTCGTGCCTCTAAGCACATGACAAGTCATAAAGACATTCTCTCTAGTCTCGTAGAAAAGGACTTTCCCCATAAAGTTTCACTGGGAGATGATTATCAGTACCCTATCAAAGGAATGGGAGAATCCACCTACAAAGTTGATTCAGAAACTCCAATGAGAATGAAGAATGTACTTTATGTACCAGGTTTGAAAAAGAACTTACTTCTATCTCATCTCTAGATAAGAAAGGATTAAGGGTTGGATTCATAGATGTTTAAGTTCTTATGTGGCATAAAGGAAAAACCATAGAAGATGTAGTTGTTATTGGAACAAAAGAAGGTTGTTTGTACAAGTTAAAATGTCACTCAGATGCAACCTTGACTCACTCCATTGAAAGTCCTTCTGAACTTTGGCATAGAAGACTAGCTCACATCAACTACAAAACCTTACCATATGTAAGCAAGGTAGTTACATGTTTACCAGAATTTAAGGTTGATCATGAAGGTGTATGCAAGGGATGTGCACAAGGAAAGAACATAAAGAATCATTTTCAAAAGAGCAACAATAAAGCAGAAGGAATCTTGGATCTCATCCACTCCAATATTGCTCTCAACACAACATAAGCATAATACATTGCAACATGTTCCGCCAGTTGTGAAGCCATATGGCTTAGAAAGTTGTTGACAGATCTATTCAATCTGGAGATGGAAGCCACCGTGATTCTATGTGATAACCAGAGTTGTATAAAGATGACGAAGAACCCAGAGTTCCATGATAAGTCGAAGCACATAGAGATCTGGTATCAGTACATTCGTGATATGGTGCAGAGGGGAATTATAAAGCTCCAATCTGTTGGCACATATGAACATGTTGCAGATGTGTTGACCAAGCCTATGTCTCGTGTGAAATTTTAGTACTTCCTAGACAAGCTTGGTGTTGTTCGAAAGGAGTGATGTCGATAATACTATGGTATCTTGACCAATAGCGGGTAGCTCCATTGGGATTATATATCCTAGGGGATTGATCATCCCTGGATAGATGTCGATGGTCCAGTAAGGATGGTCTATTAGAGTAGCTATGCATGTACATGCCAACTGTAGTCAGTAGTGCTAGATCCGTTAGGATTTTACATCCTAGGGAATCTTTTGATTCCTGGGAAGATATTGAAGGTTTGATAAGGACGGTCTGTCAGAGTACCACAAAATATTATTGTTGCACCTCATTTTTTTTCCATATGATGATGATGATGTTGTCTCAGCCTCGTGCTGATGATGTTGTTGTTTCAGCCTCGTGTTGATGATATTGTTGATTCAGCCTTGCGTTGTTGATGATGGTGTACCAACCTCGTGCTAGTAATATTGTTGCTTTAGAGTTATGCTAATTTATGTTGATGTTTCAACTTCATGCAGATGATGATGATGATGCTCTGGCTCCATGATATGAACGACGGTGATGAGAAAAATTTATGATGACTTAAAGATGTGTCAGTCGGTGTTCCAAATGCTAACGGTGTTGTTTCCCTCTCTCTCTCTCTCCATATGATGATTTATTGGGTCATGTTAGTAGAATACCCTTCTCGTTAAGGTGGAGTGTTGAAATATTGTAACTTCGAAGAATATTCTAATTATATTTGAGTTATTATCTTATAGATAATATCCCCTTTTGTGGATTTATCATGTCGGGTCTTGTATAAGACCAAATCCCCTTTTGTAGATTGGTCAAACCAAATTTATATGGTGGTATTTGTAAATTCGGCCCCTAGGGTTTATAAAATTCCTTTAACCACTCTTGGAAGAAGTCGGTCCTACTAAGTGAAGATACATACCCCTAGCACATCCTCAGCTAGTATATATAAGTGAGGATGGCACCTCATCGGTTCACTCACTCATTCACACTTCTAGTGCACATATTTTAAAGGAAGTTGCAGTTGCAAGAAGGAGAAGAGAGGCACATGCTCAGTCCTAGTTTATTCTTGGTGGTTTGGTCTTAGTCCTAACATTGTATTGGAAATCTATTATTGAGGAAGTTTTTGTTGGGTTTTCTCCCCCGTGAGGGTTTCCCATTATAAAATACTATGTACCTTGTGATTGTGTTTCTTTCAGTGATCCTCTTTATGTTGTTGTTTTGGAAATGCATTGAATGCTCTATTAAATTGAATATAACCTAATAGCAACATTAAAACTTAACAGAATCGAACTTGTGACCTCCGACATATAGTTCCAATGGTGTAACCAACTCAGCTAACAACTTCATCGAATATGCCAAGATACTTTATTATATTTAAGTTGGTATTAAATTATATATGCCAAATAAGGGTGCGTCAGTCAGGGTCGACCCCGCGACCTTTGGGATGGTGGCCCAACCACTTTACAAATATGCTATATATGGTTCTTGTTAAATGCCTTTGAGAATGTTACCTTTAAGTTGTAATAAATGCCCATGCGAGCATATAGGATTCAGGTGGATTCAACCCTCGTTGACCTCCCCTATTTATACCATCGAGCAAACCAATGCACAAGACATAGAATTGCATGCCAAAATTATAGATGGGATGCATCGAAATTTGTGCGAAGAGGTGCTAAGATTTTGATTGGGCATTGTTTTGTGTGCCACAAAGTTTGTTGAGAAAAGTATAAGGTGTTTATACTCATTTTTCTTAGAATTTCGAGAGGAATTCGATGGTGACCTATGTTTATGAGTCCAAGTAGCGATTTTAAAAGGTCATTGTAAGAACATAAACTAGAGTCATTATTGTATCAAGCATTTGAGCATTAATACAGTAATCTCTCATTTAGAAGCGGATCTAGACATGTAGCCCAATATGGGTGAACTCTATTAACAACTCGTGTAATGTGCATTGTTCTTGTTGTTTCTATTTCACTCAGTTTATCGGAAGTTATTCATCATTAATGAATTTTTGGATAAGTAAGTGAATTTATATTATTTGCAAATAGTCAAGATGATCATATTTTTCGAATCAAGTTGGATATTTATGTATACTTAAAAAATAATTAACATCTAAGAATTTTCAGATCAACTTGACGTTTACGGGATGGTTTTGGGAAGTCCATACTTGTATGACAGGAAGGCCATCTTCTACAGGGAACAAAACAAGTATCATCTTTTCAAGAATGGGATTGAGTTCATTATGAAAGATCATCAGATGAAGACTAATTTGATTGTTGTCACTACACGGCACGTGAAAATGATAGTTAATGCTAGTATCCGAGATCCATATTTACAACCTACGATTGGAGTAAAGTAGATCCTTTGGTTGATGTTGTTCATGTTAAGAAGGATAAATATGTTGACGATTCATTCTCTTTAGCATCTGTGTATTTAGTTTTTTTGTTTAGTTTTATATTAGTCAGTGGAGTATGATTAATAGTAACAACAATGAATGTTAGTATTTGTGTATTTGAGGGAATGATTAACTTTATCAACAATGTTGTTTCATTTTTCGTTATTTTTGTGATGAGTCGGGTGCTCATTATCCAAGCAGGATGAATGGATGATATTAGACAAGTGAGGCGACAATACCCTCCCTTCATTTATGAATGAACCAGACTTTTAAAGATCCAACACGGAGATCCAAGATGGAAATCCAAAATGGAGTTCCAAGATTGAGATCAATTTGAAGTGCATTTAATCAAAACAGATAAATACCACAAGAGTGAGGAAACTTTATCATCACTGAGTTGTTGAGTGATCCATACTTTTGGAGGTCCAAAAGTTCTTGAGTGGGGAGGTGTGATCTAGGAGGATCTAGAACGCTAAAAAATTGACAAATTCAAAATCCAATGAAAATGACTTTGTTTCATAGATCTCGGTGAGATCTTTCCAACGCAATTTGAATGGGAGAAAATTAACATCGTATGAGGAAGTTTTGGCAAAAACAGGGAAAAAGGGACAAAAGGAGGTGCCACGTGGCATCACTGGAAGGTGACACGTGACATGTGGAAGACATGTGGCAGGTACGGTGCTAATGTGGTAAGTACTACTCTAACATGGCATGTTAACAGGGAAGGTGACTATGCAGGCCATGAAAGAGTGATGTGGACCAATCAAAGGCCACCACCTAGCATCCTCTGATTGGCCAATGTTGGCTAAGGGTATCAAAAGTTGTTTGAAGCTCAATGCGAATTGAACCCGAGACCTCCGATGGATATTCCAACGACTTATCACTAGACCAAACCATGTGACTTTATTGTATAATTGCATGTTCTATATTTAAGTTTATATTATATTATATATGCCACAAATGGGTGTCGGCTAGGGTGGACCCCGCAACCTCTAGACCGATGGCCCAATGTTTTAACACAATACTCCAACCGTTCCACCAACGGGTGCCGTTATAAATCCCGCCAAACAAATTTTTAATTAAGTTTCATTTATTTTCAACTTGGAATATAGCGTGTCAGGTGGGATTTGACCACCTGACCTCCACTATTTAAATAAGTGTCTTTTCCATTGCACCAGATAATGAGTTCATGCAAAAACTTAGAGGGAGTTCATTTTATACCAGTGAGTTCCTTTTGGCACATCAATTTGTGTGCCAAGGAAAATCTACTAGTTTGATCTTGATGTTGAATTTTGTGCCATTGTGCATTTTTGAGAAAGATATAGAGTGTTTATAGTCAAAAGTTTAAGTTTTCTGAGGCAGAGCCTATTTTGAAATCAACAACTAAGTTTGTGCAGTAGATTAAAAGGTCATGTTAGAAACATAATTTGGATTTGTTATCATATCAAACATATGAGCATTAATAAAGTTGTCTCTCATTTGGAAGCAGAGCAAGAGTCATAGCCCAAGATGGGTGAACTCCATTATCAACTTGTGTTATATGCCTTGTTATTTGCTATGTCTATTTATCTCAATTTCAACATTTTATTCTCGCAAGTTATCTATCAGTAAATTGATCCATATGGATTTGGATCACTCAAAATGAAGTTTCTCAAATGCTAAAAAAATGACAGTGACATGAAGTGCTCGACGAAACCTTTCTTTTGGTGCAAATTTCACCTCAAATAGATGTCGTATGAGGAAGATATCGCGATCTGAAGTTTTTCAAAAACAACGATCACTAGGCAGTCTGTACTACTGACATCAACATTGACATGGCAGCACGGTACACTGCCACGCTGCATTTGTACAAGATGAAATCAACATGATGAGGTGGAACAAGAACATGCTGCCACATGGTATGATGATGCCATCATATGTATGATGACATCATCATCTATACGATGGCATGGCATGATCACATCAACATTCATACGATAACGTGGAAAGATGATGTCATCATATGTACGATGATGTGGAAGGATGATGTCAACATCCATACGGTGATGTGACAAGGTGATGTCAACGTCCTAGTCAGCAGGTGACGTGGCATAAGTGATGTTAGTAGATGATGTGGCATTCCAATCAGCAGTGACAACCAATAAGAGGTTTCCACATGAACCAAAGAGGAGGCACCACATGGCACCTTACAGAAGGTCATTGTGGTTTGGCGGATTCCTCCAAATCTGGCGGAATTTCACCAAATTTGGTAGAGTCTACCTTATTTAGAGGGCCACGAAAATCTATGCAAAAAATACTTTTGGCACGCAAATCGACACTGCACTGATTTTGCAGAATGCAACATTGGGACTCGTGTCGAGGGGAGGTCCTGAGAGGTTGTTCAAAACCTTGCTAACTTTATAATCAAAAGTTGCAGAATTTCGCAAGGAGTCTAGATCTGTCATTTGTTTATGAGTTGGAGTAGCTGAACAGAAAAGTGCCTCCCGAGCTGAAATGGCCAAGCCAAACATAGTCGAGTCTATGTTCTAAACTTTTGTAATTTTTTGTAGAAGCTATTGATGATGTCCATTTCTTTCCTAGAGTTGCAGATCTGAAAGGTGATTTCAGGAGTTGATGTAAGCCTTTAATTTGTATTTCGTTAAGCATTTGAGATTAATGAAGAGCGGTATCATTGTTAGGAGTGGACTCAGAGACGTAGCCAGTAAGTCTGGTGAACTCTGTTAACGATTTTGGTGTTTTTGTTAATATTTCTCACATGATCTTGTTATTTTTACATCTCACAAATTGCACAAATATAAGAGTTTTAGTTAAGTAAATCATTCACATAACATTGCGAAGTGCACTGTCAAATTAACGATCTGGGAAAACTGAAAGAGATTTGTTGTCAATGAAAAACTAATGATTAGCTTGATAACTTAAGGCTTTCAGATCAAATGGTATCAGAGCAGGTTTGACAGGTGAATGCTTACAAGAGCTAGACTCAAGCAAGGTGAAGGAAAACTTGCAAGTTTTAATCCAAGAGTTCAAAGGAGATCTCGTAAACAAGAAATGGCTTCACCGAGGGAGTTAGGTTCTTATGCATCTGAAGACGACTTCTTCGAGGCATTTCAATTAATAAAAGCCATGGTGGAGGAGCTTTACCATGAAAGAGGACAACGAATAATTCCAAAGGTTGAGGGTGAATCTTCACTGAGAGCAGAAGGAGGAGGTGAAGGTGGTGGACCTTCATAACTTTCTTCACCATCAACATATTCATTTACCAATTAAGCAAGTGTACATTCTTCCAAGGATAAACAGTCTAAAAAAAGTCCCCCATGTTTCTGATATGCCTTTATTAAAGCTTGATGTAAAATTTGGTTTTCCTATGTATAATGGAGAAATTAATGCAAAGAAGTTGGATAATTGGGTTAGACAACTTGAAGTCTATTGCATGATACAAAAGATTACTGAGGACAACAGGAAGATCGAGATTTCTAGTCTCCAGTTGGGAGGCACAACTCTCATTTGGTGGGAGAGTAAAACTCAAGAGGTTCTCAAGAGAAGTGGTAAAATAATCACTTCCTAAAATGATTTCGTTACTGCATTGAAGAAGCATTTTATCCATTAACATACATGCAACAAGAAATGATGAATTGGTGAAGTTTAAGGCAAGATCAAGGTGAGAATGTCAAAAGTTATACTCAATAGTTTAGGAATAAATAGTTGATGTTGGGTATTCCTTTGTATACACAAGAAGCACTTCTTAAATATATAGGTGGTTTGCATAGCTATATTAAACATACTATCATCATTCCTAACCCTTCTAATTTCAATGAAGTATGTATACAAGAAACTCACATTGAGTCAGGTAGAGAAAATTTCACTAGTACATCGTCCACAGAAGGCAAGGGAAAAGAGAAAAGGACAACTACAATGAAGAAAGAAAAGCCTAAATGCACTCATTGCAAGAAGAAGGGGCATGATGAAGATCATTGTTGGAAATTGTATCCTGAATTGCTACCAACGAAGTTTCAGAAGAAGGAGGAACAAAAGATTGTTGCTAGAATTCAACATGATCCGGGATCAAACTCGGGAGATGAGACAAAGATCGCAACTATGGGAATCTGAGGTATGTCTTCTATTGCTAGTTCTAGCTCTTCTAATTCAGAAATTATAAATGATGAGAGCAAGAGGACTGAACTCTTCCACATTAGGGTCATAACAAAGCATGTTAAAATTGATACCCATGTAGACAATGGATCACAATCTAATCTTATCAGTGAGGAGATTCTAAAGAATTTGGGACTTGAAACTAAGCCACATTCTTGACCATATCCGTTGGGATGGATATGTGGTGACGATAGATTGCAAGTAACCAAGCAATGTAAACTTAAGTTTGCAAGCACCTCTATATTTGTTTATAAAGTAGAGCTAGATGTGGTACCATTAGATATATGTGGAATTATATTGGGGATCCCTTATCTATATGACAGGAAAGTTATCTTCTACAGGGAGGAAAATAAATATTGTTTCAAGAAAGATGAAAACTGACAGGTGTTTTGCAACTTAAAGATAGTTAAAAAGGATGGTGAATTCAACCAAGAGTTTAATACTTATGTCTGTAACAACTAAGAAAGAGTGTGATGCTAATCATGAAATGATTAAGTGTATTTCTAACTAAGGAAGCACAACATCAGGTTCAACTGCATGCAAATTCAAGCCTTCAACCCATGGTTGAGGAAGAGGGTTTGATAGAGCCATTGGTTAATGTTCCTGTCAAGAAGATAAAGCATGTTTTTTTATTCTCTTTTGCATATTCAGTATTGTTTCTCAATTTTATGTTATTCAATGGTCTTTGGTAGGTAGATGCGACAAAGAATGAATATTCTTGTGCAATAGTGAGAATGATAAATTTGATTAACAATGCTATCACAATTTTCATATTTGTTGTGGTCAGTCAGATGATCATTGTCAAAGCAGAAAGGATGGATGATACAAGACAAGGGGGGAGGCAGTACCCTCACTTATTGCCTGAGTAATTACACACTTTTGGTGGTCCAAAAGCTCCTCAGTGGGGAGGTCTGATCTAGGTGGATCTCGATTGCTCAAAAATGAAGTTTCTCAAATGCTAAAACAAATGACCCTAAAGCGAAGTGCTCAATGAAACCTTTCTTTTGGCGCAAATGTTACCTCAAACAGACATTGTATGAGGAAGATATCGCGATCTAAAGTTTTTTGAAAACAACATTCACTTGGCAGTTTGTATTGTTGATGTCAGCATTGACATGGCAACACAGTAGACTGCCACATGGAAACCATAATCCATCAGCATGATGACATGGCACAAGGACATGCTGCCACATGGTAGGATGATGCCATCATCTATACGATGACGTGGAAGGATGACATCATCATTTGTACGATACCTGGCAAGATGATGTCATCATTTGTACGATGATGTGGAAGGATGACATCATCATATGTACGATGACGTGACCAAATGACATCATCATCCATATGATGATGTCAACATATGTACGATGACCTCAACATCCCAGTCAGTAGGTGACGTGGCACATGTGACGTTAGCAGATGACATGGCATTCCAGCCAGCTACGACAACCAATAAGGGGATGACACATGGCCCAATGAGGAGGTGCCACGTGGCACCTTCTAGAAGGTCAATGTGGTTTGGCATATTCCACCAAATCAGACGGTTACCAATAAATCTGGCGGAAATCTCCAAATCTGGGAGAGTTTGCGTTATTTAGTCGGGCATGAAAAATTGATGAAAAAAATACTTTTGGCACGAAAATCAAGACTGTACGGAATTTTGTAGGATGCAACACTAGGATTCATGTCAAGGGGAGGTCCCGAGAGGTTGTTTAGAATCTCGTCGACTTTATACTCAAAAGTTGCAGAATTTCGCAAGGAGTCAAGCTCTATCATCTATTTTTTAGTTGGAGTAGTCGAATAAAAAAGTGCCTCCAGAGCTCAAATGGTTGAGCCAAACATAACCGAGTTTATACTCTAAAGTTTTAGAATTTTCTATAGAAGCTATTGATGATGTATGTTTATGTCCTAGAGTTGCAGATCTGAAAGGTGATTTTAGGAGTTGATGTAAGCCTTTCTTTTGTATTTCCTTAAGCATTTGAGATTAATGAATAGTGGTCTCACTATTGGGAGTGGACCCAGAGATGTATTTAGGAAGTCTGGTGAACTTCGTTAACAATTTTGGTGTTTTTGTTAATATTTCTCATGTGATATATTTATTTTTAAATCTCACAAATTGCTTATGAGGTTTGGATTAAACAGTTAATTTCACAAATATAAGAGTTTTAGTTAAGTAAAGCATTCACATAACATTGCGAAGTGCACTGCCAAATCAAAGATCTTGGAAAAATGAAAGAGATTTGTTGTTAATGAAAAACTAAGGATTAGATTGATAACTTAAGGCTTTCATATAATTAATGAGTTTTGGATAAGTAAGCGTATTTACATGATCTTTGCAGTTAGTGTGTGTTTATGAATTAACTTAACATCTAAGGATTTTCAGATCATTGTGTATGAAGGACTAGTGATTTTTAGTTTTTGTACGCTCTAGTGCATTTAAATTATTGTGTGCCTCGATACATTTAAGTTATCTTGCGCCCCGTTGCTTTTAAGATAACGTGCACCTCGGTGCTTGTATAATTAGAATGTGTGAGTTCATGTATTACCATGTGCACCGAAGGGTAATGAAATTTCAAATATTTGAGGTGAGATGTTGATGCCATTGTTTTTACCAAGGACAGGTACGCATATTATACTTAAAGCATCGGTGTGTACATTATATTTAAAGCTCTGATGCATATACTAAACATAAAGCACCAATGTGTACATTATATTTAGAGCCCCGATGCATATTTATTATGGCACACACCATCTAGTGAGTTTATAAGAAGACAATGCACTGATATGTATATTTTTTTAATTAATTGTTTATTTTACAAATTTTCAATTAATCATCTGAAACTCAGATTTTTTTTATAATAATTTTTTTTTTTTTTGTTATTGAATTTTGATATAATAATTTCATTAACTCATTATCCAACAAATGACACCTCTGTTATTTGTAACGATGTAAATCATCCACATGTTAATTATTCAACAATGGAACATTTTTCAACATTCGACAATGCAATAAAATAAGAAACCCATTTGATCATATATGAATAAGAGACCCATTGTCATACAAAAAGGGACAACGTAAATGTCCACAACAATCAAATTGCAACCAATATGTAATTGTTACACTTATTTGTAACATGTCCTCATGCAATTGGGACAATATGTCAAGTACATCAAACAAAACCCGTGAATTTCAGAGACAGATATTCCAAAACATACAATTTGCAGTAACATTCAATTATATTGATTGTCATTGATCACTTGAACTGTTTTCATTGCTCGAGTTGCGTGCATGCCTCATTTCTTCATCATCTGTAAGCGATATTGTACTTGGTTATTTAACCTAATGCTTTCTTAATCCGATTGTTTTTTATGTTCCACCTCTTTATCTTCCATCTACAAACACAGAAATAAAGTGTAATAAGTATATCAACATTCATATATATATAGTAGAATATACATGTCTATGTGAATAAAAAAACATACCTTAACACCAAATATTTTAAAGTACAATACACATTCCTTCGAAGCCACGCTTCATGCCTTCTCTCAAAATCTCTTATGTTGGTTGTATTCCATAGTTTGTTTCTTGCATGTTTAATACATCATGTCAAAGAAAATCAATATAATTAATATAAAGTTTTTTTGTTGTTTCATTAATTATAAAACAAGGGAAGTTAAACAACATATCTACTTACAAATTGTTCAGTTAAACCTTCATACTTCAACATATACTCACAACCCATACTTAACCCAATGTCTATCAACTCATGGGTTCGTTCCTTTTTGTATGTTAGCACATATTAGAAAACATCCATCCACAAGTGTTAATTAATTATTTAAATATAAAGATCACAACAAACATGAAATATTAAGTAAGTCTGAAAAGATAAATACTCAGAAAGTTTGTGATCAACCCTTTTGTTCCTCGTCATCATGTCTTGTGTGTTAAATGGGTTTTGTTATCGCACAAGTTGTAGGTTGGGAAAAGCTCGACCCAACCACCAAAATGGCGACAACTAGGAGAGCACCTACCCACTGTCACCTTAAGCAAGTGTTCCCGTCACTTTAGAGGTGAGGTAGTCACCTCAAGGGGGGAATCTTGGTGAACCTAGGGGGATTGATATGTAAAGTGAGATGTATGAATGAAATACCCTAAAGGTCAAGTATCTAGATCGAAAGGGGAACTTGGAAAACAGTCTAGAGAGTTGCTTAAGGTTTCCAATGATTTGAGTAACCTGCCAAGTGTTAATACATGTCCGAGACACAAAGAAAACTAAGTACATGATATAATATGTTCGTTGGACAAGAAAGTTAAGCTTGTTGTCCCTAATTGTAGCAATGATCAATGATGTATATCAACATATAAAATATTACAATAGCTGCAAAAATAAGTGCCCAAAGTATAATTGAATAAGCAAGAAACAAACCAGTGAGAGTTAGCTTAACCCAACAATGATAAAGCAATACTTTGGCACAAAAGAAAGGCTGAAAACAAAATCCTACTATCATGATATTTATCATCCTTCTGGATGTAGAAAACCAAGCTTTGTAGCAGAAAAATTAGCCAATGAAAATCACTTCTAACTAGCTGAAAAAGTGTGCTAGGGTTAGTAGTGTGTTAGGGAAAAGTTATAGATGATTTCTAGGGTTAGTTTAGGAGTTATCAAGGATTAGAGAGTTAGATTTATGAAGCCCTAATGGTTGTAGGTTAGTTTTGTAAAAGCAACAAGTTATAGTAGGAGAAATAGGATGCCTCAATGAGGCAAAGGCTCAAGGAAAAACTTCCAAGTGGGAGAACTTTAAAACTTGAAACTTTCACGTTTACCAATGCAATATTTTGTTTCTACAATGCAATGACTAGTGCCTTTAGTTATGGGTTAATGGGGTCAAAAAAAAGAGCTAAGGCTACTACCTCCTTGGGGGTATAAATACTCTTATTCTCCAATGCAAGCAACCTAGCTAGGGTTTAAGACTAAGGGGTGTATGCACTTATACTTCGTTAGCAAACCCCTGCAAAACAATAATTCTATGCTTGAAATTATGATGAAGCTAAAGTAGGGTTGTATTCACTTATACTCCCGACCCGTCCTTAGCAAAATCAACCTTGATGCTTGAGTTACAAATGATAACAATAAGTAAAAGGATTACCAATCCAAATAGCAACAAGATGGGCCATAACATGTCAAGATAATCAACACAATAGAAAACAAATGAGCTCCAAAAGCTAGGACATCATCATCATCAACTCCACAACCAAAGAGAAACCATATCAAAGCACAAGATAGTGAAAATCCTCAAGGGTAGCGAGAATTTCAGTCTGATACTTCTAATAATGGGAGAGTTATGATTAAAATGAGATCTTATGATCTCTATTTATACAAAATGTCACTAACATAGTTTTTCCACATAATTTTAGGTTAAACCACAAGATTAGAGGTCAAAAACCCTAATATTTCCCCTTTACACAAATAGTATTAAACAATTAATCTTTAAATCACTTTTATTCAAAAGAAAACCATAACACAAGAGGTCATCACCCCTTTAGGGGACGTTTTGACACTAGGAGCAAGTCATTGGAGTTGTGGATGCATAGTTAGGCCTCCATAGGCCACATGCAAATCATCTAGGCCATCTCCTCATGGTCAAGGTCTTCTTCTCCTCTAGACGTCTATGTGTCAATGAGCCACGTCTTCACCACCAAACCCTAGCCCTTTTATGTGACGTCAAGCCTCCAAATGTGATGTTTTGCTTGTCCTCAACAAAATGTTTATCATGTAAGGGCTAGGTTATGTCTCTCAAGCTAGGATTTCTCCTCCAAAATTGTCCACCAACTAAGTCTTTCAAAGACAAATACGAACGACCTCCAAGGATCTCAAGTCATAATATCGTGGTGAGTAAATCAAATCAATAAATGAGCCATCTAAGAATGTGCATCAAAGATTACTCGGTCAAACAAATAAGTGCTCAAAGACATTATGCAACTTGCCAAGATTAGATATGGGAGCGTTGACAAGGTGTCCTATTGGGTAGATCTTTCCATAGGTCAAGGAGTATTTCCAAAGTGATCCCTCTCTAAGCCATGTGATTTATATGAAGTGTTTAAGGATCAAGACTCACTGGGCATGGGGTTCATGACATAAAAGTAGTTGTAGTGTCTCATTCATGGGTGCCTTTGTAGAGGGTGTGTGGCACCTTCATTTGCAATACACTTTTTACAAGCCCATCCTCTTGCCATTATTTGTTTATTTCATGTTTTAAAAAGGACGAGTTGAAGGTAATTTCCTTGGTGTGGTGTCCAGATAACGACAGTGTCACTCACAAATGCCTTACGGAAATGAAAACATTAGCTCACGATGAGACCCCCTTTCTCTCAACCATGCAACTGAGAGCCACTACCCTGGCTTGGTGACCAAATGATGCTAATGTCATACCGCTAGATACCCATGATCATGATAGGTCAGCTCTGGATGACACCTCCTATCCTCCAATTAACCCCCTAAGCATTCACTTTCATTACTTCTTGTGGGTCATCCTTTTCTTATAGAGAAGCACTTCATTTATTTCTCAACGGATCCCTGGGCGAGGAATCTAGAAGGTCTATATATAGGATTTTCTCTTTTTAACCAACAAAAATCGCTTTGGGCCTTCGACCCCTTCTTCCCATAGAATGAGGGACAGCCCCTTCTTAGGTCAATACACCCTCAAATCCCAAGAGATGAGGAAATGAGGGGGGGTTTTAGGTGATGGAAAGTGGTAAGTATGACTGGGAATAGTATGATGGCTCTTCGAGGGAGTTAATAGTAGCAAAGCCATTCTGGAAGAAGACCAATTACTTGGGCACAATGTCAACCACCAAGGTGAAATGGGGTAAACGACATAATGTCCAAGCATGTGTCATGAAATCTAAAGCAGTCTAAGATACAACATACTCAAAATGACTCAAATATTGAAACGACACTCACCGTAATACCTAACTTTTACCTCATGGAGCAAGGTCTGGTGCCTCTCGAAAACTAACTGGTGTGGTGGATGCCATCTGAAATATCTTGACCTATGTGGTGGTGAGAAGGGTCTCTATCTGTGTAAGTGGATATTGTTGGTCATGTAGTCTCTCAAATCTCCATATCTACAACTTGAGGGCCTAGAGACATGATCTCCTTATTTATCCCACAAAATGGGGATAACATTTGGCTCCTACTTCGAGACATCTGTTTGTCATAGATTGCATTGGTAGACCTATTACACCTCAAAATCACTCAACTGGATAAGTGTCGTACATGCCTCACACTTGTCGCAAGTGTCGCAAATGTCGTTGAACCATGCTATCACAATGATGACACTAGAGGGGCACTTAAAACATCTTATGTACTTGGTTTGAAGGAAGAAACTGGTTCACTGAAGTCAAACATCTCTTAACACCTAAGAGGGCTTCTTAATCAAGAGTTTGGAAGGGGAACACTCCTCTAAAATTGCCTGAGGAGCGTTGGCGCCCTTCTACCATGTTTCAGAAGTGTTGTAGCGCTTCTCCACCCCTTTGCAGAAGCGCTACCCAGATTTGAAGCGCTGGCGCTTCCCTTGACCTTCTCTGGAGCGTTCTAGCACTCTGATGCCCCTTCTGAGGGAGCGCTCTCCATTCTGGGCAAATTGTTAGCCCGGTGAGAAGAATAAGGGAAGAATCATTCGAGTTTGGGAGGCAGTTGAACTCGAATTCTTGGTTTTGTCAAAAGATCTTTGATCCAAGGAGGAGGTTTTCAACTGTTTCTAAACATAACTCAAGTGGTTAGGCCCTTCCCAACCTATATAAGCAAACTCTATGGTGATGAAGAGGGGGAAGAATTGAGCATATGAAACTTATGATCTTGGAGGAAACTTGCAGTCAGCCAAAGGAGAGCAATCATTGAAGTTGTTGTCATCCAGGTTGTGGATCTTTCATGCAAGGGTTAGACGAAGAGGACTCGACGAAGATGTCACACTCGCATCTACGATTGTAAGCACTGCTGTCGTTATTCTCATTAATATGACAAGCTTGGCCTGTTTCTTTCTAGTTTGTGTTTGATGTTGCATAAACTTATCATTTATTGGTAGATCTGTTTTCAAGCTAATGTCAGTAG
>ML783000.1:1201637-1252254 GCA_009831015.1 Picea engelmannii
ATGCCACACAACTAACGCCAACTATGGGAAAAATCCCTACTGGGGGGAAACCTCCCTTTAATGGAAAAATCCATATCGAGGGGAAACCATACTCCAACACTCCAATTCTAATTGGGGGGATACCCCCTCTTCCCGGTCACATCCCAGTTACTACCCAACCAATGGAAGGGGGGAAATTGCAACCTTTATTCACCAGAAACCCCCCACAATCCTGGGGACCACCCCAGGGAGGTCAATTCCATCAAGCACAACAAGGAGGGCCATCGAATCCAGACCTGCAAGGAGGAATCCCAAATCCCAATCCTTCTGGACTACATTTTGGACAACCTTTCCTAGGAGTCCCAAATCCCACTTGGGGTCCTCAAGGTCAACCATATTTTCCTCCCCGAGGCCCAAATCCTTACCCTCCTCAAGGTCAACCTAGTTACCCTCCTTAAGGGCAACCTGGTTATCTGCCTCAAACTAATCAATCGAACTATCCTCCCTGGGGTTACACAGTTTATCCTCCCCAGGGCCAAATAGGTTTCCCCTCTCCTTTTATGCACATTCCTCACCAAATAAATCCTACTTTTGTTGGTCAACATCAAAATGATATGGGCAGACCTATTGGCTACAATTATCAACCACAACAAGTTTACGGTCCTACTAGTGTTCCTATGTCACACCAGTACCATCTCAAGTCAGTCGAGAAATATCATTCTTAACCACTCTAGATGTACCGGATTTGTCGCGATTAACCAACGATCCCATATTACACTCCCCTTTTTGGTCAGTTATTCCTACCAAATTACCTTTTGATATTCTGAAATTTGATGGTAAACCTGGTGAAGACCATAATAACCACATTATGACCTTTCATATATGGTACTCATCCAATTCACTAATGGATGATTCTATCCGATTACGTCTTTTCCAGGGTACAATTACGGGTACGACAACTAAATTGTACATTGAATTACAATGTGGAACTTTTCAAGATTTTAAATCACTTGCAATGGCTTTTCTCAAGCACTTCCAATTACATATTCCCTATGAAACTGGCATGAAACTTTTGACCTCCCTTCATCAGACCAACTCTGTACTTATTTCTGATCATATTCATGAATGGAGACAATGATGATGGTTGATCAAAGCGACCATTCTTGACCAATTGTTGGTTGAATGGTTCACCAAATCTCTTCTACTTCCTATTGTTTGTGACGTAGCCATGGGTGGTGTCGTTACAGAAGAGGAAGCCATTGCTCGTGCCCAATATCTGGACTTGGTTTATTCCTAATCCGGTACTTTGTATGAATTGATTCCAAACGCTCCTTGTCCATCAATCGGTCCATCAAAACCATCCTCCACCGCTCATGTAGATGGAGTTATCGGTTCGTCCAAATCCAGTCCATTTTAAAGTCAACCGGAATGAATGATCGTTCAGTCATTACCTCCGCCACCAGATCGACTTCATTCTCCTCAAACTCCACCCCAACTCAAATATCTGAGGTGAATTGAGTTCAATCTACTTCTTTGCAAAATTCAGGGGGGGGGAATAAAACTAAGAATAAACCCAAGAAAAACAATAATCAAATTGAAAATGCAAAAATACAAACACAGCCACCTAGTACTGAGAAACAACCACAGTGCAAACTGAAATTTCCATGTCTCATTTGTGGTAAATATCACTACACATGAGATTGTCCTCATCAGGACGAAGTTTCCAAACTTTTTAAAGGAAATTCTCAACCCTTTGTATTGACACATCCTTTTCCACAACAACAGTCACTATTTGCACAAAATCCTACACCTCCGACAGGAGGTAATTGAAACCATCCTGCTAACGAGGGAGCTTGATCGAGTGCACACATTTACATGTTTAATGGGATATATTTGACCACTCACACTACGACATATGACACACCTCCAGGTAAACCTGATAAGGAAAAAGTAACTATTGGTACTACATAGGATCCACCGCCCACTACCGTTACTCCTTCATCTAGACCACTCTACATTGAGAAACCTAACTTTGAGTCTATCTTATGCCCACCTAAGAGAACAATTCGAAAGTCGACCTTTAATCCTAACTCACGTGCAGCTGGAAACTACAACATTGTTGAAGATTTGGCCTAGGGACCTTGCACTATGTCAGCTCTCGAAGTTCTACAACATTGCCCGAGCCAACGTAGAACTCCCTTGGGAGCCATTGGAGCCATAGATCCCAAGTCATCAACCACTATCACATTAAACCTGGATAATTTTAAATCACGATTGTCTCACCAACTTGCTTTCAAAATCGATGTCGTTGTCCATAATCAACATATTCATCGCACAATTTTGGACAAGTGGGCATCCACGTGTGTCATGTCCTTGGATTGCTAGAAAGGCCTTAAATCACCTAGACTTCGATGGAAGAGGTTTCTTTTTTTGGACTCACTAAACTACACATTGAAGGAGCCATATGGGGACGAACCCTTGCTCATTCAAGTTCATTAAATAAAGGAAGAGGAACTCACCAAAGGTGAGTTATATCAAGCATGTGTTACCCTCCTCCAGATCATTAAATTAAAAAGAGGTACTCATCTATCTGGATGGGGGAAAAATTGAAGGAAGTGGGTCAAGTTTCTTCAAAAAAATTGTAAGTAGGTCTTGCAGTCGCCCTTGGAGACGACACTTGTTTTAACTTCCACACTCAACACTTGGATAATCCTCTAAACCTCCACATTGAACCAAATCTATGAGTCTTTCCACTCCTTTGACCCATCCAAAGAATGCCTCAGCAGTTACTGCATGATCTTCTGGTCCATTCTGCGTTTATGCTACCAAGTCTCACGTCGTGCCTCAGTGTTCAAGGGAAGTATCCGCCTCGAGACTCAATCATCTCCAAAATTACCAGTTTCCATACCCATGTTAGTCTATGTTCATTTTCTATATCTTGTAACTTTCTTGTGTCGGTGTCGTGTCGATGATGGGGGATACATAAAGGCCCTACTTCGATGAGTCTCTTTCTGTTGACTTCAACACATCATCTGGGAACTAGACTTAGAAACCAGTTAGTATTTTTGGAATTGCATGCCTCAATGGAAAGCCTCCTCACTTTTGACAATAGGTTTACATCTTTGTCCTCTGATAGGATGATTCCATGATTGCTCGACCTCAACTCACTTATTCACATTCGTTGGAATGTACTAGGGTACCTTGTGAGTCATTGACATCATTGGTGATTTCCCTCTCACTTGTTAACGATTTACCTCAATGATCGGTAATCAAGTGGTTTCTACGATGTTCGACACCAAATCATCTATTCACATGGCTAGATTCATACCACATTGAGATTGCGATGAAGAACCTGGGTTGAGAATTCACTATGTTATATGTTCCACCTAGGTTGCGAAGGAAATCATTTGAGCATGTTAATATATATATATATATATATGATGTCACATAGATCCACATTGTATTGGTTTGTGTCTATGTTTTATCATCTCGTAACTCCCCTGTTTATTTTGCGTGGTTACGATTAGTTCATGTCATAAAGTATCGATCCACATTGTATCTCCGGTGGCCATACCCTTACTCAATATAATCATGGATCCGTAGTGTATTTATTGGTCGCCATACTTCAAGTCACATATATAACCGATCATAGGTATGCCTGCCCCAGGAATGGAACACATATTAACATTGTTTGATGGTTGTCTGCAGCTTCTACGAGATTCCTCGACTCCATACCCTTGCTTCGAAGAATCTACAAAGTGTTTAGGCCAACAACTTTCATTTTTTGACTTCACACTTTGGGGGGGAATCTGTTACACATCAAAATTCCTCACTTCGATAATGTCACATTCTCATTGTCACAAGTGTCGCACTTTTTTCACAAGCGTCATAAGTGTTGCATTCTAGTTCCGTAAGTGTCACATCATGAACGAAACCATGAAAATACTTGATACAACCCCTAAAACATGTTAGAAGAAGAAGCCCTGTCATCTGACAGTCAGAACAAAGGTTTTTCTATGAGAATTGGTCATCTTGACAACTTTTGGGAAGATCAACGCTCCCCTACTCATATACAGGGAGCTTTGAATGTTGGGAATATGTTATATTCTTTGCATGTGTGTGTCTGGGTGCGTCAGGTTCAACAACTACGTCTGACGATCCTCTAGTAGTTCTGTTTGTGTGGTGTGTGTTAGGCGCTTCTTGGGGGGGGCTAGGTATGGCCCCCCTGATTATGCGCAGCATTCGGCAACGGGCAGTAGCCCGCGACAGCGCCCCGAAATTTTTTTGGGGCGGTTTTTGCTATTTTTAGCAGATTTTGCTATTCTAAGCGGTTTTCTAAATTAATCCTGGATTAAGGGAATAGGGTTTTGGTATCTACGGAATACCTAAAAACATTGTATATATTGTATGGTGAATAGTGAAATTTGATATAATGAATATAAGAAAGGTTTTCCCCAGTTGAGGGTTTCCAGTATAAATCTCTGTGTACTATGTGAATGAGTCATTGATTGATTATGTTTTGCTTAAGAATCTATATGCATTGCTTTACTTCGTAGGTTTAAAACTTACATGTGGTGTCAGAGCTCGTTTTTGGATTCAGAGGGATGCCTTTGTTGTTGAGGGTTTGGCTTGGTCTTGATAGATCAAGTTTATCTTGGGTTTGTGATAAACCTGGGTTTAATGGGATCTTTTCATTGGAGATTCAAGTATAGAATGAGGAATGGCGAGCTCATCTAGAATCAAGATAAAGAAGTTAAATGGTAAAAAATTTGAGCTATGGAAGCTCAAGATGGAAGATCTTCTTGTAGACAAAGAACAATCGATCGTTGTGGATCTTGGTTCACAGCCTACTGGTACACCGTCTACTAGCACACAAGATACTGGTACACAACCTACTAGTACGCAAACTACTAGTACACCACCTACTGGTTTGTCGAAGGAAGATTGGGAGAAGTTGGACAGAAGAGAAAGGAGTACTATTTGACTCTACCTGGCAGATTTGATGTTGTTGAATGTCTCGGGAGAATCTACAGCCAAGGAACTATGGGATAAGTTGGGGAATTTGTATCAATCAAAGTCCTTGGTAAACAAGTTGTTTCTTCGAAAGAAGTTGTATCATCTTAGGATGGAAGTTGGAGATTATGTGACAGAACATTTAAATGTCTTTAATACTCTGGTGAGTAAACTTGTCTTTGTTAATATTACGATTGCAAAAGAAGATAAGTGTATTACTTTTTTATCTTCTTTGCCAGACTCTTGGGATAATCTGGTTGTAGCAATTGGTAGTACCACTCAATCTACATTGAAGTATGAGGATGTAATTCATCCTTGTTATCTGAAGAGATGAGGTGGAAAAACATGGATAGTCATAACACAGATGCTTTATTTGTAAGAGGTCGTACCCAAGACAGGAATCTTGGTAAGCCCTCGGGGTACCTCTTCCATAGAGGCGAAAACCTCCACTGAAGAAGGAGGTAATGTTTACCTGGCATCTACAGGTACACATGCATACCATGATGTATGGTTGATCAACTCATGTGCGTCATACCATATGACTCCTCACAGGGAGTGGTTCTCTGAATATGAAAAATACGATGGTGGTGATGTATTCCTAGGAGATGACTTGACAGCTAAAATCATGGGACGTGGAAGGGTTAAGTTGTTGCTAAAATATGGAAGGATTAGAACTCTCCCTAGGGTTTTGCACATTCCAAAACTTGCCATGAGCCTAATATCTGTAAGAAAGTTGGATTATGTAGGAGTGGATACTGTATTTGGAAAGAACACTTGCAAGATGGTACAAGGAGCAATGGTGTTCATGAGGGGAGTTCAGTGTGGAACTCTGTACAAGTTGTTGGGAAGAACTTATACTAATGGGTGTAACAGTTCTGTTGTCCTTGAGCAGACAAATAAAGAATACAAGACCAATATCATCCCTGAAAAGAAGACCATGTTGTGGCATCAAAGACTGGGGCATATTGTAGAAAAGGCCTTCGAACACTACACGGTAAAGGCATGGTTGAATGTATGTCTAATTACACTATGGATTTTGATTTCTATGAACATTGCATATATGGTAAATAGAATCGAGTAAGATTCCCATTTGGTGCTATAAGAGCAAAGGGGATCTTAGAGTTAATACACATTGATGTGTTTGGACCTATGCTTGTTCAATCACTAGGTAAGTCTGTGTATTATGTTTCATTCATAGATGATTTCTCAAGGAACACATGGATTTATTTTCTTAGAAAGAAATCTGAGGTATTTGATAAACCTAAAGAGTTTAAGGCTCTGGTAGAAAATCAGACAGAGAAGAAAATAAAGGTATTGAGAACAAATAATGGTGGAGAATTCTACGGAAATGAATTCGAAGAATTCTGTAAGAAGTGTGGTATAGCAAGGCAGAAGACTACTCCATACACTCCTCAATAGAATGGAGTTGCAGAAAGGATGAACGGGACACTGATGGAAAAATCAAGGAGCATGTTCAGCGGTGCCAAGTTAAGACAAGAATTCTAGGCAGAGGCAGTGGGTATAGCATGTTACCTGGTCAATCGATCACCTTCATCAACGTTGGATGACAAAACTCCACATGAGGTATGAAATGAAAAGAAACCCTCTCCTCAACATATTAGAGTGTTTGGTTGTGATGCTTATGTACATGTTCCAAAGGAAAATAGGAGTAAGTTGGATAAAAAAAAGATGAAAAGTGTATCTTTATTGGTTATAACGATGGTGTGAAAGGTTATAAGCTTTGGAACCCAGAAACTAAGAAGATTGTTTAGAGTCGGGATGTTGTTTTTAGAGAGGTAAAATATGTGTTCAAACATGAATTCCTACCAAGGCAAGAAGAACCTGAGAAAATAGAGCTAGAGTTGGATGATGCAAAATCTGAATCATCTGAACAAGATGAAGCAGAAGAAGAAGAAGAACCTCATACCCCAGTATTGAGGAGATCAGTGAGAGAAAGAAGGCAACTAGAAAGGTATAGTCCACCTGATTTATGTTCCAATTTTGTTGTATCTATTACTGATGATGATCCCAGAACTGTCAGGGAAGCAGTGAATTAAGAGGATAGTAAACTCTGGAAGAAGGCCATGGTTGAAGAAATGGATGCCTTGGATAAGAATGAGGCATGGGATATAGTTGAGTTTCCAGATGGAAGAAAATCTGTTGGTAGAAAATGGTTTTTTAAGAAGAAGTTTAATGCAGGAGGAAAAGTGGAGAAATATAAAGCTTGGTTAGTAGCAAAAGGTTATTCCCAAGTAGAGGGAATTGACTTTGGTGAGATTTTTTCTCCTGTTGCTTAGTTAACTTCTATTAGAATTCTTTTATCAATTGTTTTTGCTTTTGATCTTGAAGTCAAACAAATGGATGTGAAGACAACATTCCTACATGGGGATCTGGAAGAATAAATCTACATGAAGCAACCACAAGGCTTTGTAGTAAAGGGAAAGAAAGAGCTGGTCTATAAGCTAAAGAAGTCACTATATGGTTTGAAGCAATCGCCTAGGATGTGGTACCAAAAGTTTGACACATACATCTTTGGATTGGGATTTGTGAGAAGTAGGGTTGATCACTGTGTATATTCCAGGCAGGTTGGTAATCACTTCATTTATGTAGTGTTGTATGTTGATGACATTTTGTTGGTAGGAAATAACATGGATGTTATCAAGGAGGTGAAATCACAGCTATCCTCCAAATTTGACATGAAGGATCTCGGTGTTGCTAACTTCATTCTAGGAATGGAGATTAAAAGAGATCGTGCAAACAAGAAACTCTGGTTGAATCAAAGAAAATATGTTGTGACGATATTGCAGAGGTTTAATATGCATGAAAGTAAATCGATCAAGGTTCCTATTCCTAGAGGTGTAAACATATCTGCAGATCAGTGTCCCAAGACACAGGAAGAAGAAGAGGGCATGTCCCATGTTCCATATGCCAGTGCAGTTGGCAGTTTGATGTATGCAATGGTCTGTAATAGACCAAACATTGCACATGTAGTGGGATTTTTGAGAAGGTATATGTCAAAACCAGGGAAGGAGCATTGGACAACAGTAAATAGGGTCTTCAAGTATTTGTGTGGCACTACCAATTATGGATTGTTCTATGAAGGAAGACCGGGATTGGACAAGGTGGTGAACATACATGGCTTTGTTGATGCAGACTAGGCTAGAGATATGGATCGCAGAAGATCTACAAGTGGGTATGTGTTTAACCGATTTGGAGGAGCAATGAGTTGGATGAGAAAAAGACAAGTTGTAGTAGCACTCTCAACTACAGAAGCTGAATACATGGCAGCGACTCATGCAAGCAAGGAAGCAGTATGGTTACAGAGATTGTGTTCAGGTATTGGGTTGGTACAAAAAGCAGTGAGATTAAATTGTGACAGTCAAAGTGCGATATTCCTGGCAAAGAACCCGGTTTCTCATTCGAAGACAAAGCATATTGATGTTCAGTATCACTTTGTGAGAGACACGGTTGAGGGAAAGAAGGTGTTGCTAGAAAAGGTTGACACTTTGAAGAATGTTGCAAATTTATTGACAAAGTCTGTGAGCATAGAAAAGTTCTCCTGGTGTAGAGTAACAATGGGCATTGTTGCCTTGGATTGTTGACTATATAACCTTGTGGACCCTTGGATGCAAAGAAAATAACAAGTCGGAGAATGTTGGGTATATGTTATATTCTTTGCATGTGTGTGTGTGGGTGCGTCAGGTTCGACAATTGCATCTGACGATCCCTCTAGTAGAGCTCTTTTGTTTCGTGTGCACTAGGTGCTTCCAAGGGGGGCTAGGTATGGCCCCCCCTAGTTACGCGCAACATTTGGTAGCCCGTGGCAGCGCCCCAAATTATTTTTTTGGGCGGTTTTTGCTATTTTTAGTAGTTTTCTAAATTAATCCCGGATTAAGGGATTAGGGTGTTGGTATCTACGGAATACCTGAAAACATTGTATATATTGTATGGTGAATGGTGAAATTCGATATAATGAATATAAGAAAGGTTTTCCCCGGTTGAGGGTTTCCGGTATAAATCTTTGTGTACTATGTGAATGAGCCATTGATTGATTTATGTTTTGCTTAAGAATCTGTATGCATTGCTTTACTTTGCAGGTTTAAAACTTACAGGGAGTGCTAGCGCTCTTTTTTTATCTAGCAGGCATTGTAGTGGTCTATTTCTCATTGAAAAGGAGCGTCGAATTGGTTGAGAAAATCTTGGAAAAATCCCTTTTTCTTCTCAGGACAGCTATGGATGGATCTAGTTGGTTTGGCTCGAATCTAACCCTTAGGTTGCATGTAAGGAACATATCAAAATTATTGGAGCCATATCCTCAACTAATTCCAAATATAACTAATGTAGTTGAGCCTCTCAAAGGATATAAATGGAGGCATTATCATGGTGAACAAAAGCTAAAAAAATCAACAAAGAATTGTTATTATGATTGTTGATCTTTCGAGAAAGGGTTGGACAAGGAGGACTTGTAGAGGTTGTTGCAACATCCTCTGAAGATTGTAAGTTTCCTTTTGAAGTTATGATTAATATACATGTCCTATTTCCTTATTGTATGTGTTTACATATACTTGTCTATGTTTTTTTTAATCTTCATAGATAGATTGATTTTGTCTAATCCATTAGAGTAGGAGATAGTCGTTTGTCTTTTGTTGTTCATTGGAGGTACTATTTGGAACTTGTTGATTTGAGCAACTTGGAAAAAATTTGAAAGTGACTTAATCATATTATCCCTCCTTCTCTCTTTTTTGAAGGATAAAGTTAATCTATAGAAATGTTAGTGTCTAATGGTAGTTTTCTTTCTTGGTAGAGGGGTCTGTACTCCAAGGGAAAATTCACCTGTTGGCAGGGGAATATTTTCGTAACACTAGGAGAAAGTCGTTGGAGTTTTGGATGCATAGATAGCCCTCCAAAGGCCATGTTACACATTATTTTTGTCACCCCCGTGATCAATGATGATATGTGTATTTCCTACTTCTATGTTCCCTAAAGGCTATTGGAGAAATACAACTTTCCCCTCAGAAATAGGATCATATTTCCCTTATTGAAAAACCTATCAAAGAAGATCGTCGCACCTTGCCAGTGTTAAGGGTGTGATGATCCCCAATCGTTGCATGTTGCACCACAGTGGCATGTGACATCGTCTCAGGTTTCTAATGTTGAGGATGTGACGATGCTCAAACAAGGAAAAAGATGAATTTCTTGAAGGTTCTAGAATGGAATCTTCGAGAAGTTGAGGTGGCCTCTGATCGGTTTGGATCTCACTCGTTTCTCTGATTTAGTGGGATCATCCTAATCTCTTCATCCATCCCTCTTCACTCTATATAAAGAGGGATATCTCATGGGGAAATTTAGGTTGGCTTATGTATGAAGAATTATGTTGAAGATTGTGCTTGTGATAGCTTTGCTTTAGATTTCCAAGTCATGCTTTGTATACTCTTCATCAAAAGCATTTGAGAAAAGGTGTGTGTGTTGAGGCAAAGGGCCATTGGAAGGGACCTTGCAACATCAAGACATAGGTTGTATTCTCCACTTTCATCAATATAATGCAGTAATATATTTCTTCCCTATGAAAGTATCTTCATTTTTATTGCATAACTCCTTGATCTTATGCATAGGTTTCATTGGAATATATATATTCTCTCTCACTCGTTGTTGGTTTGTGTTTCTTAAAAGGTTCAACATCTCACAAACCTTAAAATTGAACATGGACAACACTAGTAAGGAAAAAACAACGTTTAAACGATATGTCATTTATCCTTCATTGAACTAGTTTACATTACAATGAAATCTAAAGAGAAGTTTGTATTATGTCATGTTTTGTTCTAATTTCTTGTTGAAGTTAGGGAGATTAGTTTGTGTCGGCACTTACCGATTTGTCCAGTAACAAAATTGGCGACCATATACGTATTGTTTTCCTAGTTTGTCTTGCTTTCTTTCTTTGATAGTATGGATTTTGTTCTCTGAGTGTTTTCTGAGTCATTGGGAGATCCAGACTGACTCGTTGACTGTTAAATTTCACTGGAAAACCTTCTTGTTTTTTTATTTTTTCCATTTTCCCGTAATCGACGCACCCGACTTTGAGAGACAGTGCGATGATCTAGGATCGATGCACTTTCCCTTGAGAGACAGTGCAACATCGTCGCACTATGGTCTTTTGTTACCTGCGGCGATCTAGGATCGACGCATTGTGTTAGTCTTCCAACCTACAACGATTGTGATTTTTTTTTAGTTTTTGATGGTTTTCCCTACCTAGATCTATGATAAGTGTTTTGGGTGATTTGTTGGGTCTGATTATTGTCTACTTGACAGCTTTGAATCTGCTTTTAGCCATCTTTGCTTTGTTTTAGCTTGTTTTCTTTTGAAAAATTTGATCTCTTTCTTTTAGTGTCTTCCAGTTACAAAGCATTGTTTTTCTTTAGAATTGTTTAGTGAAAGAACACTTTTTTTTCTGAATAGTTCATTTTAAAAGAAAAAAAAATAGTTTTGGGTTGATTTTGTTTTGAAGAAACTTGCTATTGCTTTTAATGTATCTTTGAAAACCAAAAGTTTTAATTTCTTGCTTTGCATTAGATTGGGGGCATCCTTGCATTTGAAGTAGCGAAATTGCATGGTTTTTGGCATTTTTTGGTGTTGAATCCTCAAGAATCGTGTATTGGTGTACAGACTCTTTGGATCATATCTTGAGGATCTTGATATTGATGAGTTTAATAAAATTTTGGGACATTGTGCATCCGAGAATGATAAACATTTTCTGCTTCTCGTAATATAGCTTTCATCGAAGTGAAATATTTGCATTCTCATTTCTTTGCATTGTTTAGAGTCGGTCAAAACATCCTTTAGTCCATGCCATTTTCCTTTTGAGTAACAACAATTTAATAAAATTTACGCATTAATTAAAATCTACCTAGAAAAATTTATTTCTAAGGCTCTTTGCAACCTACATTAGATTAGTTGTATGGCTTTGGAATAGGAGTGAAATATAACTTTCCAAAGGTGCAAACAAACATAGAATCTTGAGTTAGGGAGTGGTGAAATCCATTTACTAATTTTTTTCCTGGGAAGCCCTTCTCATACAATGGTCAATCATGAGGTCGCATTGAGACTAGCAGAGTGACTAACCCTTCTTTGTTGGTCTTGGTGTAGTGGTTGTGCGTATTATTGGGGGTCACTTGAGGAAACCACTCTGTGCGGGTCTGTTGAAGTTGATTTCGGGCTCGATTACCCTACCCTTGCGTGTGTATCAGACTGTTGATTGTTTCCCTAGGTATCATTGTTGTATTTGGTAACCTCGGTGGCCTTTCTCTTTAGGGTAATACACAAGGTGACAGTGAAGGGAAAGTCTTCGCTATACCTGCAATCAACGTTGGCCAAACTCACTCAGGCTCCTTGGTGGGTAAATCCACGTTCATTGTGTGGAAACTTTCACCAATGCATAAGTCTGTTAGACAGGTCATCAATGTAAATTTTCCACCCGCTCTATCTCATCCCCTTCTTACATTGTTCTCGCAACATTGGATTTCATCACCAACTAGCGTGTTCATTGTGAGAAGATTTTGTTTGCTTGCTTTCTTCCTGGATTTTTAGCGTGTGTTGTTTAATTTCCCTAGAATACTCTAGTTTGGATCTATGTTTAATGGCGTCAGTTCCCGGAACAATCAATGAATCAACCACCGCTTCGAGGGAACCTTTTGTTTTTCCTTCTTAGGGAAACGTTGGTCCTCCTTAAATCACTACTTTGAGCCTTCCAGGTCTCACACTTGGATTACAGATATGGTTGTTTTCCACTCAGGTAATCTCGAATGCAACGGGTGCTTCAATTTTAAGCACTTCCCCCCAAGAGCATCAACCTCATGTTGATCCTTCTCCTTCTTCACCAATAAGATCTTATTTGCCTTCTTCTCTTGCAAAGTTTTCTTCTATTTCATCTTCTTCGCCTAGTGAAAGCTCTAAACCTAGTAACACAATGGATACAAAGAAGAAGAAAAAAAATATTAAGAAGAAGAAAAATAAGCAAGGGTCCAAACCTCCAACGACTGCAAAACATGTTGGAAAACAACTAGTTACTGATAATCGTGTGAGGAGTGTTGATGATGCCAAGATCACCCAAACAACCAGTAAGCCCAAGTACCCTTGCAAGATTTGTAAGGGTATCCATATTCTTAAGGATTGCCCTGGTCTATCCAAGGTTATAGAAGCATGGTCTACACACCCTAACCAGTCCATCTTGTCAAACTCTAAACAACATGCTGATGACCTCCCATCAACTAGTCAAGATACCGTTGGGAAGGAAGAAAAGTAGAGTCAAGTTCCTGTGTATGTTATATAGAGGGAGTCAAAAAACTCACCTTTTCCCTCGTATGGACGAAGCCTCAAAATTACGGGAAGACATGACTACTTCTAAGCCTCAAATTTCGATTGCTTACCGCAGCCTTACTCACAACCCACCTGTTAGTGATGGCATGATTAATCCAGTCCCTTCATCTATCAGTTCGATTGATCATGTAGTCAATATGGTCATGTCCTTAGTTGAACTAGTTTAAAAAGTGGTCGATATGATCCCATCCTCGGTCGATCCCACTCTCCCATTAGAGAGTGCAACCCAAGCGGTCGATCTATTTCCATCCATCGACCCCAGTCTCCCCTTGGAGAATGCAACTCAAGTGGTCGATCTGATCTCGTCATCGGTCGATCCTACTCTACTATTAGAGAGTATACCCAATATTATCCATGTTTTTCTCATTGATAAAAAATCTACCATGCTAGGGGGGATTCCTCCATTTCCCATGGAACCCCCTCTAAGTAATGAAGCTATCCTTTTTTATTGGAGTGCGCTAACTGGACCTCGTCTTCCCTCTCACATTCCTTTGAATATTACCGTATAGGTTTGTGGTCGGGACGTTCCTAAGACGGTAATAGATGAAGGTGCATCCGTTAGTATTTTGTCCTCTATTGCTTGGCAAGCTATGGGTTATCCTCAACTTGTGTCGGTTACGCAGAATCTGTTAGCTTTTAACAGAAGAAACAGTCAACCTTTGGCGAACCTTCCTCAATTTTTGGTAACTTTGGGACGACAAATTGTCTTTATTGAAGTCATGGTAGTCCAAGACCCCTTGGATTTAGATTTACTCCTTGGGCGAGATTATGTCTATGACATGAAAGCTATTGTGTCGTCTCTTTTTTGTGTGATATCTTTCCCTCGCGATGGAAGAATTGTGACTATTGATCAACTTTCATTCGTTGGCCCTGACTTGACCATCAACTCAATAACCTCCCTAAACGATTCTTATATGTTGATGGTATCGCCCCCGCCACAAGTCAATTATGTGGCGTTGTCTCCCATGCCTTTAGTTGTCGATGAAGATGAGCCTCTCATTGTATGCTCAGTCTCTTATGACTTAGATCTGGTAGTTGACATGGCGATCTCTTCTATAGGGATTTAGAGCCTGATCTCCTTACCCCTATCGCAACCCTCGACATGTGTTCCTTCTAGAGTGTGTTTCTTCTGTCAAATGAAGATCTCTTGGAAGCCATGACCTAGTTTTGGCCCTTGACATGGTGTCCTCTCAGAGCATTGTCCTCTTGGAAGCCATGATCAAGAAGAGAGTGTTGAGCATGGTTTGCTGATTTCAAGCTCATTAAAAAATGAAACCAACTTCTGAGGATAGTTTTTGCGTCTCTGTGACAACCTCATTAAAAGATGAAACAAAGATTACGAGCATAGTTCTTCTCCTGTGTCAAGATTGTTAAACAATGAAACAAAGGTTTGTGGATTGAACCTGGATTTTCGAGCATAGTTCCTATTGTTGTGTCAAGCTCGTTAAAAAATGAAATAGATTCCCCCCTCTCTGTTTGAGTCAAGTCCTCCATCTAGTATTTGAAGATTCATTTCATTCGCCTTTGTAGTTGGACGAAAACAAGTTTGGGGGGCATTTTCCTAAAACCTCTGAACTTCATGTTGGAGTTAAGTCGCTAGCTTTTCAAGCTCGGGGAAAACATAGTTCCTCTAGTTCAAGCTTGTGTAAAAATGAAACCAGATCCAAGCATAGTTTAGTTTAGTTTTAAACTTGTGTAAAAGATAAAATCTATCACAAGCATAGTTTTGTTTTGTTTTAATCTTGCGTAAAAATGAAAACAATCTCGAGCATAATATTTGTTCTTTCTCGCGCTCATAAATCTATGAGAATGCAATCGAGTAAATTTTTATCACTTTTTTGGACTCGCAAAGGCTATACGAAAAAGGAACCCCCCTCGAGTCATCTTTAAACTCTTTTCAAACTCCCTAAACATGAAAAAATTGCTAAGTGATCTTGTTCTTTTCACGCTCGTTAAAGTATTTGAGGAAAACGTCTGTTGAGCGGTAGATTATCTCTTTTTCGGTCTCATCGAACTACTTTACGAAAAAGGACATTTTAGAGTTTTCTTTAAGTGTTTTTCAAACTCTCTAAACATGAAAAACCCTGAAAGGCCCATAAAAAAATCATTGAAAGGGCCATATGGGACCGAACCACTCATGGCTAGGGTTCGTTAAAAATACTCCAAGGGACTCATCCGAAGGATGAGATTACATTTCAAGCATATGTTATCCTCCTCAAGCTTGTGTAAAAATAAAGAGGTACTCGCCATAAATGGTGGGGGGGAATTGGGAAAGAAATGTATATGTGTATATGTGTTAGTGGCAGTAAGTCGCTCTTGAACATGACACCCCTTTTCATTGTTTTATTTGGGTTGGTAAATCCATTTGTCTCTCATTTGATCATCCATAAATCTGTATATTGGTCCTCCTTGAGTCAATTTTGTCAAGACAATTGTCGTGTCATTTATATATTCAAGATAAATTGAACCGAAACAAGCCTTCTATCAATTCGGCCATTTGCAGTCTTCAAAATCTTACCATGTCGACATTCCCTCTGTCAGTCTTGAATCACTTTATACTCTAATCTACTTCAAATATGTTACATGTTTCGTGTCATTGATGGGGTATACATTAAGGCCCTCCTATGATGAGTATTTTCCTGTTGACTTCAACTCATTATCCAAGAATTAGACTTAGAAATATCCTTGGAGCCTGCATGTCTCAATGGCAGGTTTCCTCGTTTTCGACAATGGGTTCATATCATTGGCCCCTGACTGGAAAATTCCATCACGTGTTCGACTTCAACTTAGGGGTCATTGACATCAATGGCGATTTCCCTCGCACTTGTTTAAGGTATCCATTAATGACCTATAATCGAGTGGCTTCTACCATGTTCGACTTCAACATCTGTAATCACATGGATAGATTTGTACTTTGGGACGATGGAAATGAAGACCCTGGATACGGTCACAAGGATCTAGGTTGCGATGGAGTAATCATGAGTTTGTACTGACACATAGATCCACCATGTATTTCTCGTGGCTATGTCAAAATTTAAGTCTTTATAACATAGATGCACAATGTATTTCTCATGGCTATGTTAAATCAAAATGACATGGATCCATAGTGTATGATTGGTGGCCATGATTCAATTGACACTTATGCTTAGGGTCACTTGTAATCTGAGTATGGGAATGCCTACTTCAGTAAATGGTATATGCAGATGCTTGTTTGTTAACAGGTTTTCGATTGATGTACTCCATGTTCTCAACCCACACATTCTACAACGTATTTCAACTATCACACGTTCCAACTTCATACTTTGGGGAGCATTCTTTTACACATTATTTTCGTCACCCCCATGATCAATGATGATATGTGTATTTCCTACCTCTATGTTCCTTGAAGGCTATTGGAGAAATAAAACTATCCTCTAGGAAATAGGATCAGCTTTCCCTTATTGAAAAACGTATCAAAGAAGATCATCGCACCTTGCCAGTGTTAAGGGTGCGACAATCCCCAATTGTCACATGTTGCACCACAGTGGCATGCAATGTCGTCGCAGGTTGCTAATGTTGAGGGTGAGATGATGCTCAAACAAGGAAAAAGATGAATTTCTCGAAGGTTCTAGAATGGAATCTTCAAGAAGATGAGGTGGCCTCATCCTAATCTCTTCAGCCATCCCTCTTCACTCTATATAAAGAGGGATATCTCATGGGAAAAGTTAGGTTGGCTTATGTATGAAGAATTATGTTGAAGAGTGTGCTTGTGATAGTTTTGTTTTAGCTTTCCAAGTCACGTTGTGTATACTCTTCATAAAAAACATTGGAGCAAAGGTGTGTGTGTTGAGGCAAAGGGCCATTGGAAGGGACCTTGCAACATCAAGACATAGGTTGTATTCTCCACTTTCATCAATATAATGCAGTAATATATTTCTTCCCTATGAAAGTATCTCTAATTTTATTGCATAAATCCTTGATCTTATGCATAGGTTTCATTGGAATATATATATTGTCTATCTCTCTTTGTTGGTTTGTGTTTCTTAATAGGTTCAACATCTCGCAAACCTTAAAATGGAGCAAGGAAAAAACTAGCAAGGATCAAACGACGTTTAAACGATATGTGATTTATCCTTCATTGAATTAGTTTACATTACAATGAAATCTAAGGAGAAGTTTGTATTATGTCATGTTTTGTTCTAATTTCTTGTTAAAGTTAGGGAGATTAGTTTGTGTCCGCACTTACCGATTTGTCCAGTAACAAGCCACATGTAAATTATATGGGCCATATCCTCATGGTCAAGGCCTTCTTCTCCTTCAAACATCTATGTGTCAATGAGCCATGTCTTCACCACCAAACCCTAGCCCTTCTATGTGATGTCAAGCTTCCAAATGTGACGTTTTGCCTCTCCTAGGAAAAAATGTTTAGCATGTAAGGGCTAGGTTATGTCTCTCAAGTCGTTTGGAATGTGGGCCCTTGACATCCAACCCATGGGATTGAAGCCCTATGGAATCCCAAGCTAGGGTTTCTTTTACAAAACTGTCCACCAACTAGGTCCTCCAAAGATAGACATGCACACCCTCTAAGAATATCAAGTCACGATATCATGGTGAGTAAATAAAATCTATAAATGAGCCACCTAAGCATGTGCATCAAATATTACCCGGTCAAACAAATACACGATCAAAGACATTATGCAACTTGCCAAGCTTGGATATGGGAGGGTTGACGAGGTGTCTTCTTGCATATATCTTTCCCTGGGTTAAGGAGTGTTTTCCAAGTGATCCCTCTCTAAATCATGTGAGGTAGATAAAGTGGTTAAGGATCAAGACTCACTGGGCATGGGGTTCATGACATACAAAGGGTTGTAGTGTCTCATTCATGGGTTCATTTGTAGAAGGTGTGTGGCACCTTCATTTGCAATGAACTTTTTCCAATCCCCTCCTCTTGTCAATATTTGTTTCTTTCATGTTTTAAAAGGATGATTTGAAGGCCACTACCCTGGAATGGTGTCCAGATAATGATAGTGTCACTGACAATTACCTTGTGGAAATGAAAATGTTGGCTCGCGATGAGACCCCCTTTCTCTAAGTTGTGCAAATGAGAGCCATTACCCTTGCTTGGTGACTAGATGATGGTAATTTCATACCGCTAGATACCCATGATCATGATAGGTCAGCTCATGATGAGACCTCCTATCCTCCAACTAACCCTCTAAACATTCATTGTCATTTATTATTGTGGGTCCCCCCTTTCTTACAGAGAAGTGCTTCATTTCTTTCTCGGGGGATCCCTGGGTGAATCATATAGAAGGTATGTATATAGGATTTTATATTTTTAACCAACAAAAATCCCCTTGGGCCTTCAACCCCTTCTTCCCATAGAACGAGGGACAACCCCTTCTTGGATCAACACACCCTAAAATCCCAAGAGACAAGGAAATGTGGGGGCATTTTAGGTGATGGAAAGTGGTAAGTATGGATGGGAATGATATGATGGCTCTTCAAGGGAGTTCCTAGTAGCAAACCCATTCCAGAGGAAGACCACTTAATAGGGCACAATGTCAAAAACCAAGGTGAAACAAGGCAAAAGGCATAATGTGCAAGCATATGTCATGAAATCTAAAGCAGTCTAAGATACATCATACTCAAAATGCCTCAAATATTGAAATGACACTCACCATAATACCTGAATTGTACCTTATGGAGCAAGGCTCAGTGCCTCTCGGAAACCAGTCGGTGTGGTGGATGCCATCTGAAAAATCTTGACCTCTATGGTGGTGAGAAGGGTCTCCATCTGTGCAAGTGGATATTGTTGGTCATGTAGTTTCTCAACACTCCATATTTGAAACCTGGGGGCCTTCAGACATGATCTTCTTAGTTATCCCACAAAATGGGGATAACAAGTTTTATTTGTTTTTCTTTTATACAACAAAAGAATAGAAAATATGTATTTCACCCGATAATTAAATTCGATCTACATAAAAGGATAAATGAATGATTACATAATTCTAATACACATTGCTGTCGAGATGGATCCTCTTGTGACACAATTATATTCATTTATTTTACCATCTCCTTATACACTTTTTTGGACATCCCCACCGACCTGTATTGGTTTTCCCCTCGTTTGTCCCTTAGAAATTTCAAAACCTCCCCGAAAAATGAAGAAGATGAAAAGCTAGGAATCATTAGATATAAAAATTGAGTAATTTTTTTAAATCAATGCGTATAGTAACTTCATATGCATCGGTGCGTCAAACATATGTATAATCACCAGCGTGTCAACCATATGTATACAAACCAACATATAATAACAATGGCGTTATAACATCAAAAATGTTTTACAAATTTTTGTATTCAGTTGGTGCTTTATGAATTCACAAAAGCACTGCAATCAATAGACAATCAACATAATATTCTTTGATGGAGATTCACGAAAAAACTCAGGGGTGACAGGTGTGGGGGGGGGGGGACTTGGGGACTTGGATCAATTACTAACAATGAAGTGGACTCCTATGCTCTTTATGCAGGACTCAAAATGGCTCAGTCGAGGAGAATAAAAAACCTCATCAACTACAGAGACTTCATGATGGTTACAAGAGAAATTGTCAAAAGAAATATCACTTGAGGAAACATCTACTCCGGTATCATGTCTTGTTCTCTCGACGCACTTAATAAATTTGAAAATTTTACCTTTTATCGTATCAAAAGGGAGTTAAATGTGAACGGAGACATATTTGCAAAGGCTGCTTCAGGGTTATATAAGGGTAATTTGGTACTTAATGGGGAATTAAGGTTTAATCCCCTCGCATAATCTCATGATGCTAACATTAATTGGTTTGGATGGATGATGATGCTCGATGGAATTTTGGTCGGTTCTCACACACTCCACAATCCATCGGAGTAATTTCAACACTCGTCACAGCGTGTGTGGAATTGACTTTTTAAGGAAGGAAATAATGGGTTCGAGCATCACTAAAGCGGACGACTAGGAAATTCAAATGGTAAGAGGCCTCCCCTTCTATCCATTCGAACATTGTAGTAAAGGAACTTTGGCTCTAAGGTACCCCTGGTTGTACTATAAGCAATGTAATTTCAGTCTTCATGTTTTAAATTTAAGGCCTTGTGAAATTCTATTCGGTGGACAATTTTCTTGTATGTGGGACGAAATATCTACTTGGAATAATCAAGATATAGAGTTGGGGTTAGAGGTTTCTTCGTCTTTATTCTCTAGATTTTATCTTATCGCTGATTTTCGAAATGGATATCCATTCGTTAAACCTGTTGCCTGTTGACGATAAAAATCGCAACGAGGATTTTGCCCGCAAAGTATTTCTAAAGCCTATTATTATAAGCTAACGATATATATAATACTAGTAGGTGGGACCCCCTTGTAGATTGGAGTATCATATCTGGTTCTTATTTGATGTTTATGTTGTTGTTCGACACTGCTTACAGGGGACTACATGATTGATGATGAAATCTTGGTTTTATTTGCGACATAATGGCAGATGGATAATGCATGCTATGTGTCGATTTAGTTACTCTAAGCTCTAAATTTTATGAATGAATGGATTATATTCACGGTCATGGGATTGTTATTTAAGCCATGAATTGTCACATGTTGTACCTGCACAAGACACATGTTAGTTATAACAAGAAATAAGAGCAATAGAAAAGAGACCTATGAAAAAATCTAAGGAGAAGAAACTAAACTATGCTATACTATGCTACACTATATACTTTTGAAATTTAAAAGGAATGGTGTTAGTCCTAACTAACAATGTTAGTGGCTATATGATGTATTGAGTTATATGAAGGTACATTTGATATGCGTTATGGTATGTTTGGCAATGGTTAATGTGATATAGGGTGGCGCACTTGGCAAGTAATGGATGTTAGTTCTGACGCATGGATTAATTGAATGGATCAATTGATGGTTAGTTGGCGTGTACTAAGTAATTGAATGAGTAGAGGATGGAAGCGATGTACATTTACTGCATGTCACTCAAAACCTCTCCCAGTGGACGCCACCCTAGCTTGGCTATTGTTCAATTTTTTTTGTTGTGGTTAAGCTCTGATATTCAGGCGAAGAAGGACCTGCTCGACCAAGCTCGCATTTTTAAGGATTTTTGGTTACAGGTATGTCTTTTTCGCCATCCATGAACTCGCTCTGGTTATGAAATAGATATTGGCTTGGTGATGTATTGATATGTTCTTTTCTTGAGACTGGAAACTATGTAAACTCATGATATTTCTCTAGAATGGTTGGTTGTGTGTTATTCATTGTAAATGGAAAAATTGGATAGTTGAAGTCACGATTTCATTGATGATTTTGTGTGGTTGAAGCCATGAAGGCTCTCTATTGTCTTATGGGTTTTGGTTGGAGGGTTTCATTCGGTCTAGACTTGCTGCCCATCTCCACACAGTTCTTGTAAACATACCCAGTCTTATTTGGTGTTATGGGGTTCTTGTGTTTGAATTTGAACCACCTTGGGTCAATGCATATCGTTTTCACCTAGTTGTGGGATCGTTTTATGTTATTGGTGTCTCCGCAGTTGGTATTTCATGGCTCTGTTTTTATATCAGTATTATTCGGTTGATTGCGAAAACCACAAGGGTTATTCCCTGCGTGTTCTCGATGTTATTACGGGCCAGTAAGAAGCCTACGCTCCTCTGTTCATAGTCTCTCTTACCTGGTGTGCACTGTCACCCTGCCTTGCAAGCTAATGGTTATGTGGCCCGTGTGTCCACCATGTTGTCTCAAAGGGTTCTCACCTGCTATTGGTGTGATGGACTCCAGTCTCCCAGTGTTGGTTCCACCGAGTGAACCCTTGATTACTCAGAGCTCACCATTGATTATTCAAAGCCCGATTTTGATAAATGAACCAGTTATTTCCGGTCGGGCATATTGTTGACTATTATGACTTGGTGGAGTAGTGTTGACAGTGGTTGTTTATTGGCTCATCTTTGTTAATAGCATTGACAGTGGTTTTTATTATTGATATATAGTTGTTGCATTATTAGCTCATCATGGTTTAATTGGTTGATTTAAGAAATGGAATTGGGCATACAGTCGTTGCCTCCTTGCGTTGGATTGATAACTCAACATGGTTTTATGGCATGATTGGGAGTATGCCTCTTTGCGTTATGCGTTGGGTTGTGTGTTTCCTACAGTATGGTATAAGTTGAAATGATGATCGTTATTACCGTGTGTTTAAATTGTGCGATCGAGATTGTTGCAATTTAAAGTGTTGTAGTTGTGGCTTGGTTGTCCACTGTGTATGTTTTATGGATATCGTGCATCATATCATTTGATTTCACCATCAAAGATGGGCACGGGTTTTATAACAGTATGGTTTCATTGCAATTTAATTGTTAAATTGATTAGAGGAATGGAATTGGGCACGATTTTAAAAGAACTTGTGTCTGTGTTTGATTTGAAGAAGAAATTTATGGACAATGGTTGATGGTTATAATGTTGAACATGGTTGAAACAAATGACTGTGTGTTCAATGGAATTTGTTTTAAATATTAAATGAAGGAAGTGAGAGGAAATTGAATTCTTACACAGGATGTTCAATGGTTATGTTGATTTTGAATATGATGGCACTGTGTTAATTAAAAGTGTTAAGGATTTAAATTTGAATAGTGAGCAAGTTTAACACACAATAATGGTTAAAATTATACATAGTAATTGTTTCATTGATCACGGTAATTATTTGGTTAGTGTTGGATATTTTGCATGAAATACATAATTGTTTCTTGAATTACTTAATTGATTTTTCGAACAATATCCGCTCTCTTCCCCTACCATTATTTCACTTTTCACTAATTACAATCCCCTCGCCTTCCCATATTCATTACCCACTCCTTGTTCCTAAAATTTAATTACAGTTAAGAGGAACTATGTATTATGACAGTTTAAAGATCACAGGGATGGAGTTTAGTGGTATATTGGTTTACGTTACAGTTGATTGTTTGTTGTATATGAGTAGTAACCATGATCTTTCCCCCTTCATTTTAACATTTTTCACTCAATACAACCCCTCTCCTATCCCAGAACCTTTGTTCATTACTTTCTCATTGACAACGATTAAGCAATTTGTATGGATTGGATTGCATGAGTCTGATATGTTGTTGAGCCAAAAATTATTTCATATTTTAAAAGGATTTGTCATGTATGGTTGTTAAAGAAATTATTTGCTAATCAATTGTGCATACAAGAATGATCTTTTTCAGCCAAGGTAGCCATGACAGAGGTAACTGAGGAAGAGATAATTGGAACAGGGGCCCTAGAAGGCCAAGATTCTCCATACACTTTGATGCTGACTCACAAGAGTTATGCCATCTATTTGAAGCTGGGTTTTTTAACTAGATTGGGCAAGGAGTGGTCCAACCTAGGCCTGAAAAGCCTCCCTTCCAAGCCCCATAGGTCCTTGGTATTCCCGTGCCCCCTTATGTCTCATAGCAACCTAAAGTTCCCAAAAATGATGGATGGCAGGATATTGTCCACTCGACAGTGTCCGAACATCGTGGCTTGCCCAATTTGTCTTTACCTTCTCCCTCACCTATCATTAAAATTGTCCAAGTTGCCCCTATCCACTCACCAGATCAGTCTTCCCGTGAGAGTAAAAGGTTGAAAACCGAGGCCCATCACGCCCCTGACAAAGGAAAATCCATTGCTGCCCCTCCCTCACCCTCAAATGACTCTGATAAATCTGTGTCCTCCTGCATGCATTTGATGGATGATTTCTCTTATGTGATCAACCAGATTAGGCCTAAAGGCTCAACACATCCTAAGGCAAATTCAGAGAGATCAAAAGGTGACAACAACAACAAGGGAAGGATTGCATCTCAGAGTGGCAAATATCGATTTTAAGTTTTTAATTACTTATTAATTGTTGAGAACTGTTGACTTCTGAAGTTTTGGATAACATATTATTTTTCGATATATGAGTAATATATTTTGGAAATAATTTCAAATAGATAAATTGTCAAATATGAATGTGATGATGGGAGTCACAAGGAGAGATGTTTTGTTTAAATTAACTAGTTATGTTATGAATGTTAAAAACTAAAGGGAGTCACAAGAGGTCCCACCTACTAGTTATTATTTATTTAAAAACCCTTATTATGATTTATTATTTCCCCCCCTAACTAAAAATTTGGTTGAGTTTTAGTTAACTTAACTAATGAAGTAGTTCAACTACTTCAACCAATTCTAATTTCCGTAAAGGCAAAACAAAAGGGAGGAACAAGAGGAGAATAGAAGGAGAAGCATACTAAGGTTTGCTCTTTGAGTTTTGTTGAGATAATTCAGTTTTCATTCATTCCTTAATTCATTAGAAGCCTAATTCTTTTTTATGATAGCAGGGTCCTATTGTACACAACAAGATTCAGGGCTGAATTACATCATTCAGACACTTGTTTTTCAGAGGTGATGATCTATCTTTGATAGTCTTTGTAAACTTGTCTGTTTGTGAATTAGTTTTCATGACTGACAAAGGCTATTGTGTAGAGTCTAATGGGAAACAATCTGTGGCAAGTTGATCTAGCTTTTCAAGTTCAGTTTTTTTTTTCTTCTATCAGAAGTCATTTTGTATGTTTCATCGGAGACGTCTAAGTTTGACTTTGGTCCAAAACTTCCTCAGGAATTTTTGTAAAGAGAACGATTCTTTGATGAATTGGAATGAAATAAAGGATTGCGTTATGTCTCATATGTGTTGATTATTGACTTGGTGTCTTTACTTCTATCTCTATATTTATCTCAGCATCTGATATGTTCAGAAAATTACATACAAAATGGTTTTTTAAGAAAGCTTTAAATTATGAAAAAAACAGCCTAAGCACTTGTAAACAATACTTGTGAATTAGGATATCAGTTTTGATGGCTATAAACATAGGGTGATATTCATGTCTATCTTTATTTAGCCTAGCAGGACCTGAAAATGTTTGAGTAAGATTATTTCATATCTTTTCCTCGACATTTATTTGGTGACCATATTGGGGAGATCTTCAATATCTCTCAGGTTAATTTTTATGCTTGAATAGCATCGAATACATCTATTTTTCTTATATTGATTCTTTGACTATTTTATTTTTTAATGACTGTGCTTGTTGCAAGGCATCCCAATATTGATCCCGGTCTTCAAGATCAGACCAACATTGCTTTGAATTTTTTCAACACCATTTTAGACACTGCCAATACTCGTGCTGAGCTTAATCATTCATGGGCAGCAATTGAACAAGATATTAGTGCCCAAGAACGTTGGGAAGATAGACATAGACAACCTAGAAATCAATAGTAACTTTCTTGTTCCTTCAGTTTTGGCCTTACTTTCATGTCCTTAGACTCTCGTGTTTCTAGAAGAAGAAGAGGCTTATCACCTGAAATTAATCCCATTGTTGAAATAGGAAGGAGGAACATTGTGTTATCGACCCAACAAAGTGCTCTAAGGACAACTTTGTCTAATTCATCTAGTTCGTCGTTCTCTCCCTCACCTATCATCCACAAGATGGCATCTAGTGGTGGCTCTAGTGGCACTGAAAGTGCATCCTCCTCTCAGTCTTCAGCTTCGTTAATGATTGGTAGCTTATATAGCCACCATATCCCTGTCCAATAGACCACAAATCCCACCAAAGTCATTAAAAAAATGGGTTTTTCAGTTTGAATAAGACACCACAACCACATCGTGGGATTTGTCCTCTCCTCTTAACCTAACACTTGTTACTCGTCCACTTCCTAAGTTCAAAGAGCATCTCCCTAGGTTTTCGGGAAATAACATTGTCACTACAAACTAACACCTGGTGGCATTTTCGAATGCTTGTCACAAGATAGGAGCAAATGGCAATGATACTTGCATGTGCTTATTCGTCAATTCCTTGGAAGGAAAGGTTGTGGCCAATTTCTTTGACCTTCCTCCTAAGATTCTGTCTACTTGGGAGGAGTTAGTCTATTGGTTCAGATCCACTTATGGGCAATCTAAAAGCCCAGCTGAGCAGTTACGGGAGTACAATAACATCGCATATAAAGATGGTGAAACCATCAAGTCCTTCAACTTGCATTTCACTAAGCTATATAATCAAATCCCTGAACTCATTTGACCTCAGAACCAAGTCGCTTTGATGCATTACTACAATGCATTAACTTTCCCCTATCGTCATAGGCTTGAGGAAAAAGCCATTGATAACTTCGGTTCTGCTCTGCATACTTGTTTAGAGTATGAAGAACAGCTCGAAAGAACAGGTCTTCCCCAGGGAGAATCGGTTAAATAGATAGACATGTCCTCCCTCTTACATCTAGTACAAGATATGAATAATCGTATGATAGCATATGAGCGAAAGTGAAATGCCTCCCCTCTAACCCCTAGAGCTTCATCCTCTTTTGCACCCCCCTTTAGAAACCCAATTGAAAATAATTTTCATCCCAAAGGTATATTTCCTTGAAGTTGGTGTAACTTTTGCAAGGAAGACACATGTGTAACTACCACCATTGTCCTAGATTTTGCAGAGCTAGAAGATGTCATGATCATCAATACTAGGAACAAATCCTACGCTCCCAAAGGCAAATATGATCCTCCCCACAATTCTTCTAGCCGAAGCTCATCATCACCAGCTGTTGCGGTTCAGGTTCCTAAGGTTCATGATAGTCAAGGAACAATTTCCCCTCTTCCCTCTTCCAAATACAATACTCTGAATCAGTTGGCCAACATCAAAGCAGATGCCACCCTCCTGGACATGGTTGTCGTCCCTAAACAATAGAGGCATCTAAAAGAATTCATGGAAGGAAAGGATTTTGTTGTATCCAACCTCTCTGAAGAGGTGAATGAAGAGAATTCGTTTGTAAATAAAGTAGGTGTACATAACTTTAGATAACCTGTAAAAAATCCCCCTTTTTATATTTCTGTAAATATTATGGATAAGATCACCCATTGTTGCCTCATTGATGGCAGTTCGGGCCCAAGTGTGATGTCGAAGATTATTATGGAAGAGCTAGGATTGTCTTGTACAAATGAAAACACCAGGAACATGCTCTCTTATAATAGTCTACAACAAACAACCATAGACGAGATTAAAGATGGGACCTTAGTTTTGTGCGCACACCCTGAAATAAGGAATTACTCAATCACCTTGGGAAGATATTGGCAAGCTTTGACAGGTGGATACCTCTCACTTGATGGGACACACTTAACCGTTCCTCGAAATGGAAAAAACATTATAGTCCTTAGAGAGGGAAGTATTCCACCTTACATAAAAAGTGTTCCACAACCTAATGTGAACTATGTCGAAGAGAACCTAGGGGTGTATTCCATCCTTGCTGAGGACGATAATGTCCCCTTGGAGCATATTGATCTAGATGATGGTATGTGTCACATTCACTTCGATGGTTCATGCTCTAGTGAAGGTAACATAGTTGGCATAATATTATACTCTCATGTTGGGAAGATTCATAATTTTTCTTACAGGTTGGAGTTTACTTGCACAAACAATGTCACCGAATTCAGAGCTTTATTATTAGGCATTGATAACGCCTATAATCTTGGGTGTGGTCACCTTTCAGTTTTTGGAGATTCTGAGCTTGTTGTGAACCTTGTACGTAATATTTACTCTCCTAGCAACAAGTTGATGAAACGATATACCCAAAAAATTTGGGCACTTATCTTGAACCTATTATCTTTCAACATCACTCATGTTAAGAGGGAATTAAACTCAATGGTTGATCAATTAGTTGTTTTTGCAGCCTCTCCTAATCGGCAACTGCTGCCATATAGACCTGAATGTACTTTTAAATATTTATATTGTCCACATATTCTTGATAATATAGAATCTTGGCAGGTCTTCCCTAGCGATGAGAGCATCTGTGTTTTCATTAAAAATGAACCCTATAAGCCCAAGGAAATCATATTCATAGAACATAAAAAGATTCCTAAAGGCTTGACTCCTCTAGAGAGTTCGTTTTCATCGAATGATGTAGGCAATAAAGAGAAATAGAAAGAAGAGGAGTCGAAAAGGAAGGTGGGTGAGACCATCTCATTGAACATTGGGACACCCGAGTCTCCAAAGAATGTTAAAATAGGTGCCCAATGTTCTGGTGAAGAGAAAATGAAGTTTGCCAAGATACTTGGTGAATTTCAAGATGTTTTTGCTTGGTCCTATGAGAATCTTTGTGGTTTTGATCCTGGTCTTATACAACATGCTATCCCCATTAAGGAAGGTATAAAACCAGTTAGGAAAAAACAAAGACCTATCAACCCGCACTGGAAGCAATTATTCGATGCGAGTTGGAAAAACTCTTGAAAGTTGGGATCATCTTTCCGGTCAAGTATTCTTAATGGGTTTCCAATTTGGTTCATGTTCGGAAAACAACCGGTCAGATCATATTATGCGTTGATTTTTGCGCATTAAATCGGGCTAGTATAAAAGATCACTTTCCTCTCCCTAACATGGAAATTATTTTGCAGTAGGTTGCAGGGTCAGAAATGATGTCCTTACTTGACAATTTTTTCGGTTACAATCAAATCAAGGTAAAAAGGGCAGATAAATATAAAACCACGTTTATTAATTGTTGGGGTACCTTTGCTTATGAGCATATGCCTTTTGGCTTATCTAATGCATGTGCCACTTTTCAAAGAGCTATGCAAATAACTTTTGACAATTTGATCTATAAGATCATTCAGATCTATCTTGACGACTTAACGGTGTACTCTAAAATTCGATCAGATCATTTTGGTCATTTAAAAAGATTTCTCATGCGATGTAGGAAATTTGGCATCTCTCTAAATCTATTTTCGGCGTTACTGAGGGAAAGATCCTTGGACACATTGTCTCTGATTCAGGAATAAGCATCGATCCTGAGAGGATTGCTACCATCCTTAATCTGCCTGCACCCACTTCCAAGAAGGAGGTCCAAGATTTTATGGGGGTTATTAACTTTGTCTATAGGTTTTTACTCGATTTTGCTGTGATGGTCAAACCAATTCATAATTTGCTTAAGCAAGACCGTTCTTTTTTTTGGACAGATGATGTTGAAAATGATTTTGTATGAATCAAGAAAGCAATCAGCTTTGCATCGATTTTGGCAAAGCCAGATTTTGAGAAGGAATTCACGATATATGCTAATGCCACCGAGGAAGCAATTTCAGCTGTCCTTACGCAAAATGATGACCAAGGTAATGAAAAACCAGTGTATTACATGAGTCAAAGCTTGTCTGATGATGAATTTAAATATTCTTCTATTGAGAAACATGCCTTTTCTCTTGTTAACGCTGTTGAGAAGTTTCGCCACTTCATCTTAGGTAAGAATACATTGGTAAAAGTCCCTTTACTTGCTGTCAATTTTTTGCTCTCATAGACTTATCTTTCAGGGAAGCTTGCACATTGGCTTGCCAAGATCCAGGAGAATGATTTGAATATCATAACTTCTACCACTATCAAGAGACGTGACTTAGCCCTTCACTTAGCTCAACATGTTGAGAATAGTGAAGAAATTGATGAAGAGGATAGTTCCCTATCAGCTCTCTTTTACATTGATAACCACATCCTCCCAGTGTCTGAACATCCCTGGTATAAGAATTTAATTTACTATTTACAAAACCAAATATGTCTAGACAACTTAGACACTCATCAAAGGAGAAGGATCTGTCTTGAATCCGCAAGATATGTCATTATATGAGACTTCTTGTTTCGAACATCTGCTGACAGTGTGTTGCTTTGCTGTGTAAACAACAAGGATGCACAGAAACTGTTACAAGAAACTCATGGTTCTTCAAATTCGGTCATTCGTATAGGAAGCCATTTTTCTGCTAAAACCATTACTTTCGAGATTATTAGAAAATGATACTATTGGCCTTCAATATTTCGTTACTCTTATGTTTTTTCGAGATCTTGGGAGAAGTGCCAAAATTTTGTTGGGAAAGAATGCCTTTCAGCCATGCCATTACAACCTGTCCTCCCAGACTTTCCCTTTTCAAAGTGGGGATTGGATTTTATTGGTCCTATTAATCCTCCATCTTAAGCAAGACAAGTTTTTATTTTGACAACCACAGACTATTTTACAAAATGGGTTGAAGTTGTCCCACTTAAGCATTCAACAGACGATTAGGTAATTTATTTCCTTGAAAATAACATATTTTCCAGTTTTGGTCCTCCATTGGAAATTATTATAGACAATGGTCCCGCTTTCATTTCTGCTAAGCTGACCCAATTTTTAGCTAAGTTGGGGGTTAAACATTTCACCTCATTAGCTTATTATCCCCATGGAATGGGCAAGCTGAGTCTACCAACAAAACTATGGTGAGAATCGTTAAAAGGCTCATCGAAGATAAGCCTCATCAATGGCACACTCTCCTCACTTATGCCCTTTGGGAAGATCGAACTATCGCCAAGGTAAGCACTGGTTGCACTCCTTTCCAGCTTGTTTATGGTCGAGAATCCCTCCTACCTACTGAGCTAGAAATTTCTTCCTTGAGGTTGATGCTACAGATCGAAGAATTAAATTATTTTGATGTTTGACAAAGGATAAATCCACTCCTAGCCTTAGAAGATCAAAGAATGTTTGCCTTGGATAATATAAAAAGGAGACAACAGACTTTTAACAAATATTTCAACAAGAGTGTCAAGACCGTCAAATTTAAAGTCAATGAAAAAGTATTGTTGTGGGACTCAGCGCACGCTGATAGGGGAAGACATTCAAATTTTCAAAAACTATGGCTGGGTCCTTTCAAAATCGCTTTTGTCCTGGGTACTAACTCTTACATCCTAAAATATTTACAGGAGTGATTATTCTCCTACAGCACTAACAGTTCCCACTTGAAACATTAAGTGGAACCAACTTGAAAAGTTTTAACGCTACTTGTCTTTTTTGTGTATTAGTAGTCTAGCTCTGCTTTCATTTTTTTTCACTATTTTCATTTCTGCTTTACAGTAGTTTGATTTTTGCTTTCTATTTTTCACAATTTCTTGTTGCTTGCTTCTTACTCGACCAACAGATAGGCCCGGAACCAAGACTGAGTGAGTAACCAGATGTGGACTTGCGATCAATGTTATCGCTAGCCCAGTCAGAATCAGTAAAACCAATGAGATCTAATGTAGAGTCTGTCGCATAATGAATCCCAAAGGTGATGGTGCCTTGTATGTATCGAAGGATACGCTTTGCAGCTTTCCAATGTAACCAATGTGGCTCCTGCATGAACCTGGAAACTGCGCCAACTGCATATGAGAGGTCTGGTCTGGAGTGTGTGAGATACAAAAATCTCCCCACTAGCTGTCTGTACAGTGTGTTGTCAACCAGTGGAGTCTCCCTACCATCCTCAAGTTTGACTCCTAATAGGAAAGGAGTCAGAGCAGACTTGTGGTCTGTCATGTGAAATCTCTCAAGGAGATCTCGTGCATACTTGGCTTGAGACAGTTTGATGCCTGATGCATCCTAACTAATCTCAAGTCCAAGGAAGAAGTGTAGTGAACCCATGTTCGTCATCAAAAACCTGTCATGAAGAATCCTCTTCACTGCAGCAATCACTGAAGTTGAGCAACCAATGATCAACAAATCATCGACATACAGAACTAAAAGTAGAAGTTAATCAGTCGTGCTGAGCATGAATACATTCGGGTCTAATTTACAATGTACAAAGTTCTGTGACAATAGTTAGGAGTCCATCTTGGCATACCATGCCCTCAGAGCCTGCTTGAGGCCATAAAGTGACTTCTTCAGTCGACAAACCAAAGATGAGTCCTGCATAAATCTCTAGGGCTACTATGTGTAGATCTCCTCAGAGATATCACCATGAACAAATGCATTCTTCACGTCCATCTGATGGAATTCCCATCCCTTGGCTACCGCAATGGCAAGTGTCAATCGTATGGAATCCATCTTCACTACTGGAGTGAAGGTCTCATGATAGTCAATACCATGAACTTGTTGAAAGCCTTTGGAGACAAGCCTCGCTTTGTATCTGTTGATCTGTCCATCTGCTACGCTCTTGGTCCTATAGACCCACCTGCATCTGACAAGTTTCCTCCCAGAAGGAAGGGGAACCAGATCCCAAGTCTGGTTCTCGAGGAGGGAGTTGTACTCCTCCTCCATGGCGGATTCCCAAAAGGGATTTCCAGCAGCCTCCCCATAAGACTGTGGATCTGAAGACTGAACCAAGAAAAGATGTATGGAAGGCAATGGTTTAGTGGCAGTGCCAATGAGTGCAACAGGAGGCTCCTTGAAATCAGATCGAGTCCTCTTAGTATCGGTTGGATCACCGACGAGATCCCCTGCATCCTGAAGAGTAGTCTATGCCCAATTGGGCCTCTGCTCTATCTCTACAACTGCATCTGGATGCTCTCACTCTGCATCCGACTATACTAACTCTGAATCTGAATCTGAATCATCTAAGTCCTCTGAATCAGAACTCTCGTCTGAAGAAGAGTCGGCATGTGCATGCTCATCATCTCGGACAGGTGGAAAAGTGAAGGTATTTGCATGCGACTATTGAGGTACATGCAAGACACTTTCCTTGAATTGGACACTCCACTCAATGATGAATCAGTCCGAGGAAATATCAATAAGTCGATATCCCTTCACACCGTTGGGGCATCCAACAAAAATGCACTCAGTGCTCTGTGGATCAAGTGCCTTCCTCTTTTCAGAGGGAATCTGGGCCCATGCACGTGAACCAAACATGCGAAAGTGGGCCACTTCTGGTTTCAGGCCGATCCAAGCCTCGTAGGGGGTCTTATCCTTGACAGATCTATGAGGAGATTTGTTTTGGATGTATGTTGCACAGTTAAGTGCTTCGGCCCATAGTCTTTGTGGTAGTGAGTTTGCACGCAACATGCAAGATGCCATCTCCGTTAGAGATCTGTTTTTCTGCTCAGCAACTCCATTTTGCTGCGGAGTGTAGGGAACCGTATGTTGCAAATGAATCCCTGCCTCATGGAAAAGATTATGAGTCTCATGATTCACATACTCTCCCCCGTTATCAGTTCAGAGGAATTTGATCTTCTTTCCAGAATGTGTCTCAACCAAAGCTTTGAAATCTTTGAGGTGTTGAAAGACCTCAGATTTTTGCCTGAGAAAGTAGATCCAAGTAAAACGTGAGAAATCATCAACAAAAATGAGAACAAACCTTGCTTTGTTGATCGATGGATGTGGAAAAGGACCCATGAGGTCACTGTGGATCAGATCTAAAGGTGTGGAAGCTTGCTGAGACTTTCCTTTGATGAATTTCTCTTGAGGGTGTTTTCGGAAAACACATCCCTCACATACTCCCTTGGAGAAATGGATGTCTGGTAGACCATCAACTAATATGTGCTTGCTAAGTTGTTACATGTATCTGAAATTCAAATGTCCAAACCTTTCGTGCCATATCCTACTACTTTCATCAGCATGAGTAAGCAGTAAAGCAGAATCACGTTCAATGAATTCTGAAAATGTATACAATCTAGACTGATGATTTACCTCACCGGTAGCAACCCTGGAGTTGGTTTTCATGTTGTATATGTCCATGGAATTTGTTGTGAATATGACTTTCTTTTCGGTGCCAGAATTCGTCATCTGATACACAAAGAGAAGGTTGACAGAAAGCTTGGGAACATGCAACATGTTCTCGAAGCTTTCGTTGGTGAGTTCAATCCTTCCTTTGTCGGTGACTTCGACAGAAGAGTTGTACCCCATCAGAATAGGAGGACCTTTGCATGCATCCAAAGAAGAATAGACTACTTTTGAGGCAGCCATGTGATGTGATGCTCCTGAATCTACAATCCAAGCATCAGGAGAGGAGTTGATTGTAATCAAGGCAAGGTTGTTTTGCTGAAGTATTTGAGACATCAGATCTATTTGTTTTTGCATGCATGCGGATTTCGAATGGAATCCTTGTGACAGTATGTGCGTTTCTCTCCTTTTCTTCCCTTTTCTCCTTTGGATCCGGAGGCATCGATGAAGGGTTCTGTGTACCCTTCCTTCTTCATATGTGCATGAGATTTCTGCTTATATTTATCTTTATATTTCTGATATTTATGGCTGCCATCATGCACAGTGAGTGCATGCGCCCTTGGGCCTTTGATTGCGCCCATGTTGATGAGCTTGGTTTGCTCTTGTGTCAGGGATTCGATAAAGTCCTCAAGAGAAGGAATCTTCCAGGTGGCTCTAGAGGCGAATCTGCCAGTATGGAATGTGGATATGAATACAAAGAATTCAGGACCAAGCTTGGAGAGAATGGTGAGAATCATTTGTTTCTCCTCCTTCAATTTATCAACCCCGCAAGCTTTGAGTTGCGATAGTAAATCCTTGAATTTTGTAAAGAAATCTTGGATATTCTTGAAGCTTTTTGGATCCAATGTGAGCAGCTCCACCTCCAACATGTGTCCCCTCATCTCATCCTGTTTTCCAAAGAGCCCTTCCAATATGGTCCACGCTTCATTGGGAGTCTTACAGGAAGATATATAAAAAAGGAGATCGGGAGAAATAAGACTGCAAATTGTTCCGAGTGCCTCATCCATGCGATTTAAGTACTTGGATTTTTCTATGGATGATGTCGGCTCTGTATCTATATTCATGGTTAACCTATACAACCCTCTGTATCGGATATGTATGGCTATTTTCTCCTTCCATGCAAAATAGTTGTAAGGTGCAAGAATGAATTCTTTTTGGAATTCCATCTTTCTGCTGTCTTCAATCTTTTGTACCTGCAAAAAATTTTGGTGTAGCTTTTGTTTAGCACTTCATCGGCTTTGATACCATGTAAATGTGTTGACCTACACAGAATAGATCTATCTAAACAATGATACACACATTTGCAGAGATAATAGAAGAAAGAAGAAGAAGGAGAGAAAGAATGGAAGAATTCTCATTAACCATTGTGAATAATGAATAATTTACACATTATATACTCTGTATAACTCAATGAGTTCGACTTGAGGTGAACCAAGTCGCCATAGTGGTGGTCTAGAGTGATCTAGACACACACCAGCAGTTACGGGAGTGAACTGCCACCTATTCTAATCTCTCGGGCAGTTATGGGAGTGAACCGCCACCTATTCTAGTCTCTTAGGCAGTTACGGGAGTGAACTGCCACCTAGTTGAGTTAACTAGTTAACTAGTCTTCAGTTAACTGACTGAACAAAAAGTAGTGAGGAGTTAACTCAAGGAATCAAGGCTAATGCGCCACTTTGGTGATGATACCAAGGCAAGGTCGAATTAGCATGGTGATGATCTCAATGTTGCATGGTGATGATCCCAATGCAACATCTAAACTCAACTCAACTAGTCAAACTGAAGTGTGAACTAAAAGAGAATATTCTCTGGGTGGAATATTCCCTCCTAAAATATAGGAGACTGGATAATGACTAATTATGACTAATAAACAAATAAAAAACCTTAGGAAAAAAAAATCCTAGGTGTGTGTGAAGCAACTCCAACATAAGCTCTAAATTTTATGAATGAATAGCTTATATTCATGGTTATGGGATTGCTATTTAAGCCATGAATCGTCACATGTTGTACCTGCAAAAGAAAAATGTTAGTTATAACAAGAAATAAGAGCAATAGAAAAGATATAAGTTTTTATGGCTATAAACAATACTTGTGAATTAGGATATCAGTTTTGATCGCTATAAACATAGGGTGATATTCCCGTCTATCTTGCTTTAGCCAAGCAGGATCTGAAAATGTTTGAGTAAGATCATTTCATATCTTTTCCTCAACACTACCCAAAATTGTTTGCATTGAGTCCTCTCCCCTTGGTTTGTTTGGCGGTCTTTCGGGTTTTGGTTGTTGCAAGGAAATCCTAGTTTGTTTGGGTTTTCATTCCGACCTTTTCAATCTCTAGAGTGTCAATTTCAAGCTCCATCTTCAAATTCCCAATGCCAAGAATTTCCAAAACCGGGACATTCATTATCCAATTGTTGGGGTTAATTTGGGACAAATGGAAATTTTCTATGACCCAATATACTGGTTTTCAATTTCAATAAATCTTTCACAATTTAATACTCATTCAAAAATGCAGAAATAAAATTGAAATTATAACTGGAAACACATTGAATAATTTAACTAATACTTATGTGAAAAATTGGAAAGTACAAACACATCTAATGACACAAATATTTATGGGAAATGCCCCTGGAAAAACCCTCAAGGTAAAACCAGTGCAAGAGAGAGATTTTTATTAGGAACCTCATAGAAATTTCTGAGTTTACAACAATCATTTTTCCGAGAAATAAATGACTGTATTTATATTAAAAGTTGTTCACCAACTACTCCTCAAAAATTGTGCCAAGGTTTTGTTGTACTTTAGGTACAGATTGTACGGATTTTCTTCGCAACAAATGCCTCGAAATCTGTGTCTTTATCCTTTGCCTTGATTTACGTGCTAGAGTCAGCTATACAGCCTGTTGAATCCGTACTGTACAACCTGCATTAAATTTTGTACAATATTGTTGTCATAAATGTTGGAAATTTCTTGGGATTCATGCCAACAACCCTCCCTGGAATTTGTGCCCCCTCTTGCTTCTCCTTCTCTCTCTTTCTTTAGTTCTTCTCTCCTCTCTCTCTCTCTTCATTAAATGCATAATAATTTAATGTATTTTCCCTAGTTCTCCTTTCTATCTCTTCATGAAGAAGTTAGGAAGTTATTTTAGATCCAATCACTAAGATTAAAGCATACCTCTCTCAAGAGCTACGATTGTGTTTTAATCTCTCACTGACACAACTTAAAAATCACCTTATCCCTCATAAATTAAAAAGTCACTTAAACTTTATAAAATAAATTTTATGCTTAGGGACCATTTTATGTCCTCCCCATGCTAAGACATCAAACACATGAAGAAGACCTCCCAAGCTACAAAACTCAACAACAAATTATAAATTATTTTCTATGTGCAAATATCTGGAAGTGTGGAAGGGTGGAATTGAGCAAATATCTCGCAATGGACCCGTCATGGATTTAGACAAAACATATTTTAAGGAGTCAGGAGGATATATTTGAAGGTTTCAGAATTCAAATTGGAGAATTTGAAGCCAAATTTAATAATATAGAGAATATGGTAAATGCCTTCTTTTACAGAATTGATACTTTAGAGTAAGAGAGGAAGAGAACTTGCACACTAGAGAAAACGGTGGCAATACCATTGCAAATGATGGACAACATGGAACATGAATGAAAGTATTCCAGAGTAAGAGAGGAAGAGAGACAACGAACAAATGAGCTAGAGCATATTGTAGCAAGGAAACTCCATTTTATGGACACCTTAGAACATGAATGCAACCAATTAAGAGCAAGGGAAGTCCCCCAACACTCCAATTTAGGATCCAACAATCAAATTACAAGGAGTTCTCGAGTTGGACAATATGGCGAAGACCAATAAGGATGGAAAGCAAAACCAATGGAAACTAAAGGCATCACGCCAAGTCAAGTTAAAATTCAGGAAGAACTTAAAATTTAATCAACATCTTAAATATGTATTTTAAATGTATTTTGTTGATGGGCCAATATAACAGAATATATGGCAGTCGTGTTACCCGAATGTATAATTTTTTCATATTTTATATGATAGGGGGATAGAATAAATGGACTCAGTCTATGACGAGCCAATTTTTGTAATAATTTTGATTGTTGCTTTGCCTCGTCACAACCTTTCAAATGTGTAAAATATTCAGTTTCTTTAAAATAAAATAAATAAAGTACCATTTATTACACATCGTCGACATGTGAACAAATTTAAGACATAGTGGTTTCCATATAAAAAAACAATATTATTTCCATTTTAAATTCAACAGTGTTCTTTTTAATAAAATCCTCCACGATGCTTATCTATGTACATTGTGCACGATTGACTGCATAAAGGTTTTTTTTAAATATTATTTCTAATTTAAATTAAGTAGTGTTGTTAACATGAAAATACACACCAGTTCTCAACTTATGTACAAGGCACACTACTAACCACGAAGGCGTTAAAAAATAAATAAACAACAACATGTTGGTTTGGCATCGAATACAATGAGTGGTTCCATTGCAATAGATAGGAAACACCCCATATAAAAATAAGCAAACCCTGTAAAAAAATTGTCCTTGTGAAATATATAAAGGGAAAGCAAGAACAAAAGTGAGGAAATTAGGGTTTCCAATGCCGAAGGTAACTATGAAACCCATTTTTTGTTTGAGAATGTACTAAAAATTGCTTGAATCAAATACGGGAAAGATTAAGATAATTAATAGAATGAAATCATATACCTAAAATTTATCCTCTGCAAATTTGTATGTGACCTACGCTAATCCCTTTTGAATTTGGTTCTTAAAAAAAAATCCACCCACTTCGAAGTCTTTGTTGGTAAATCCTTCTTGCACAAAATTCCCCTCTAAAATTTGGCAAAAGAATGAAAGAATGAATGTGGTTTTCATTTATAAACACAAAAAATGAAATTCTCACTCATTTTTTCGTTGTACATCACTATTTTTTTTTCGTTATTTACTTTTTTGGTGCGATATGCAGTGAGTGGCACATCGATGCAGTGTGTATGTATAATGCACCAACTCATTTTTTCGTAATAAATTTCAACGCATTAATAGTAAGCATGCACTATTTTTATAACTAGCTTCAATTGGTACCGTATACAGTTCATACTGCATCGGTGCGTTGTGTAAGTATCGATGCACTGAAAAACAATTTAACTTGCAAAATGCAAATGCAAACATCCCCATTTAAATTTTATGGAGGCAATAACGAAGGTCAGTCGTCACAACTTTTCTCAATTTAAAGCACAAGTTCATTTGTTTTATACAAATGCATCGGGGTGTCCTTATATGATTAAGCGCATCGTTAATTTATAAAAGGTATTAGAAATTATGTTTGAAGTTTGATTGTTCTATGCTTCCTAAGATGACGGTTTTGGCTCAAATGTAAGAAAAAAGGAATTATAATATCAAATGGCCAATACTTTAGATTCTAGCTCATTCCATATCATTGCAAGTCCTTCAGGTTCTCCCCCACCAATTTTAGTATGTCTAGATTTTATTTATAATTCGTTTATGTCATTGAATTTATGTTATGTATGTAGGTGGAGTTGAATAGTTGTTCATTGAATTTTGCAAGATCAAAATTCAGGAATGAGTTCATATGCGCAAGATATTCCAGTAGTCCCAAAATTCCATAAGTTCTTATCATGAGAAATATACTACAAATAGATGTTTGATGAAAATGGACATCTTCCTTGCCCTATCAATCCTAACATGCATTCTTCCAGCAACCATCCTCAGTCAAGGATATTACACCGTGAATTGGATCTCTTTTATGTAGACACCTCATAGGGCGTAAGAAAAAGATGATTAAGTAATTGTAAAGATGTAAGTTTTCAGTGTTTGACATAATGTTGATAATGTTTCTGGATAAGCATTGTGTATCAGGTTTTGAAATGTCCAACGTTTCGAGTGGACGTTCCACCCATCATTAGGGATAATAGAAAGCTTGAAAGTAGTGAAAAGAGTGTCGAGGTATGTATTTAAATAGGCAGGATTGAAAATGACCATTGAATTGGAATAGGGGGAGAAAGTAGTGGAAATGATGAAAATGCTTGTTGAAATTCAAAGGTAAAATTAATATTTAATTAAAAATATGAATTGCACGTCGAGATTACAAAGGTAAAATTAATATTTAATTAAAATTATATGAATTAGGTGTTGGGGAGAAATAACAATGGATCAAAAGTATTGATGTGTTTCGAATGATGAAAGTGAGAGAGGAGACATTGAAACGTAGATTGCCCATTAATGATGATCTTAATATAATAATGTATTATTATAATTTATAATACCTTATAATAATATAATATGATGATTAATAAAGAGAGAAATGTCTATAGTGTAGATTGCCAATTAATGATCCAAATATGATACAACATTACAGCCTGAGTGGGCCTAATGGTTAAGAACATGTGTTTCCTCTTAAGAGGTCACAAGTTCAAATCCAGAGGGGGGTAGGGTATGTATACCTCCGTAGACTTTACCAGTCAAATCGTTGGGCGGAGGGGGGTCCCTTGTCCCACAAACAAGGGGGTCTCATACACCAATTTGGTGTGGCTTGGTCGTGACCTTAAAAATAGATTATTATTATTATTATTATCTTATATATTAAGAGAAGGAAAGGGATATAATCTGGTAATGAATCTGAGGAAAGTGAAGAAGATTATCAAAAGGAAATTATTATGATATAATATAAAATATTATAGAAATGAGAATACATTATAATAACATAACAATATGATGAAGGGAAGGAAATGTTTTGATAAATCTAAAGGTGGTAGACTATATTACTAGAATGATGAAGAAAGGTAATATCATGAAATAATATATTATAGAATTAGAAGATAATGACCTAAGGGGATTTAAACTAGAGTAAACTTAGGGTAGATGTAGAGCAAAGGGAAGGTTATCGTGAAAATAGGGAAGTCAGAAGGTGGCAAGAATAATATAAAATATTATGGAAAGGAGAGTAAAGAAATGAGAATGATATAAAAAATAGATGAAGGGAAGGATAAGTTTTGATAATAGAGTAGATTACCAGAATGATAAAGAAGGGTAATATCATGAAATAATATATTAAAGAATCAAATGATAAAGATTTAAGGGGGTTTTAAACTAGAAAAAACTGAGGGTAAAACAAGAGGAAAGGGAAGGTTATCACGAAAAGTTAGAAGGTGGGGAGAAACCAAAGTGACACAAAAGGGAGGGGGGTGGGGAAGGGAGGGTAATGGTAGAGACTTGATGAAGGAGACCTAAGGATTAATCAGGTTAATGGTGGGTTTCCAGGGCTAGCTAAGTTTGTATCCATCTTCGTGATTGAAATTATTAAGATGTTTTCTGTTTCAAAAGTTTCTTGAATGAGATGAGGGGAGTAATGTGGGGATGAGGCTAGGATTTTGGTTTGGTCAAAGTAAATGAGATGTTTGAATTTGAAGGAGTGTTTGGTGATAAATGATTTGGAGATTTGGTTGTGGAGGTATTCGCTATATGTTCTTTGAGGCGGGCTTGGAAGGATCTACCAGTTTGACATATGTAATATTTTCCAAAAGAGAAGGGGATTTGGTAAACCCACGGGCCTAGCATCGGGTCAGATTTATCTTTAACACTTCGAAAGAGTTATATAAGGGTTTTATAAGGTTTGAATACCATTTTGATATTCTTCTTAGTCAATAGTTGTGAGACAAGATTTGTGATCCCTTGGATGTAAGAGAGTGAGATGACAACACAGGGAGGGTGGTGGAGGGGTTTGAAATTGGTTTAGGTTTAAATGGGTTTACTATGTACGAATCGAAGGTATGACCATGGGATCTCCATTATCTCCAGTGGTCACCAATATATTTATGGAACACTTTGAGTATTTAGCCCTCGACAACTCCCCTCTCAAACCCAAATGTTGGTTCAGATTCATAGCTGACACTTTTTTTATCGGGCCTCATGGCCTCCCCATCCTGATTTCCTTCTTCAACCACCTTTATAGCCTCTCCCCTCACATCCAAGTCATTATGGAAACCCAAAAGGACAACTACCTCCCTTTTTTGGATGTCCTTATATCTCGCCTCCCTGACGACACCCTCACTTCCTAAGTTTACAGGAAAAAGACCTATACCAATAGGTACCTCAAGGCTAGTTCCCACCACCATTCAGCTCAAAAATTCGTCGTCTTAAAAACTTTGATTCCTCATGCCCTTCACATTTAAGACCTCCAATTCCTCACGGAATAAAAATCCCACCTAACCAAGGCCCTCTTGTCTAATGGCTACTCTCTCCACCAAATCAACCAAGCTTTCTGCTCTCTCAACAAACCTAAACCAATTTCAACCCCCTCCACCACCCCTCCCTGTGCTCTCATCTCACTCTCATACATCCAAGGGACCACAGATCTTATCTCAAAATTCTTGACTAAGAAGAATATCAAGATGACGTTCAAACCTTATAAAACCCTTAAAAAACTCTTTTGAAGTGTTGAAGATAAATCTGACCCGATGTTGGGCCCAGGGGTTTACCAAATCTCCCGCTCTTGTGGAAAATATTAGATGGGTCAACTTGGTATATCCTTCCAAGCTCGCCTCAAAGAACATATAGTAGATACCTCCCACAACCGAATGTCCAAATAAAATATCATCGAACACTCCTTCAAATTCAAACATCTCATCTGCTTTGACCAAACCAAAATCCTAGCCTCAACCCTGCATTACTCCTCTCGTCTCATTCGAGAAGCTCTCGAAATAGAAAAACATCCTAATAATTTCAATCGCAAAGATGGCTACAAGCTTAGCGAGTCTTGGAAATCCACCATTAACCTGCTTAATCATTAGTTCTCCTTCGCCAAGTCTCTACCATTACCCTCCCTACCCCCACCCCCTTCCCTTTCACGTCAATGTGGTTTATATCCAACTTCAAACTTTCCGCGATAACCTTCCCTTTCCTCTTCTTTTACCCTAAGTTTATTCTAGTTTAAACCCCCCTTAAATCTTTATCTTTTGGTTCTTTATTATATTATTTCATGATATTACCCTTCTTTATCATTCACGTAATCTACTCTACCACCTTTATATTTATCAAAACTTTTCCTTCCCTTCATCATATTTTTATATTATTCTCATTTCTTTACTCTCCTTTCCATAATATTTTATATTATTCTCACCACCTTTTGACTTCCCTATTTCCACAATAACCTTCCCTTTCCTCTTCATCTACCCTAAGTTTACTCTAGTTTAAAGCCCCTTAGGTCTTTATCTTTTGATTCTATAATATATTATTTCATGATATTACCTTTCTTCATCATTCTAGTAATATACTTCACCACCTTTAGATTTATCAAAACAATTCCTTCCCTTCATCATAATGTTATATCATTATAATGTATTCTCATTTCTTTCTTATCCTTTCTATAATATTTTATATTATATCATAATAGTTTCCTTTTGGTAAGCTTCTTCACCTTCCTCAGATTCATTATCAAATCATATCCCTTTCCTTCTCTTAATATATAAGATTATACAATGTTATATCATATTTGGATCATTAATCGACAATCTACACTATCAACATTTCTCTCTTTATTATTCATCATATTATATTATTATAAGGTATTATAAATTATAATACATTATTATATTAAGATCATCATTAATGGGTAATCTACGCCTTCAACGTCTCCTCTCTCACTTTCACCATGACAAACACATCAATACTTTTCATCCATTGATATTTATCCTCAACACCTAATTCATATAATTTTAATTAAATATTAATTTTACCTTTGTAATCTCAATGGGCAATTCATATTTTTAATTAAATATTATTTAAATATTAATCTTACCTTTGAATCTCAACGAGCATTTTCATCATTTCCACTACTTTCTCCTCATATTCTAATTCAACGGTCATTTTCAGTCCTGCCTATTTAAATACATACCTCGACACTCTTTTAACTACTTTCAAGCTTTCCATTGTCCCTGATGATGGGTAGAGCGTCCACTTGAAACGTTGGATGTTTCAAAACCTGATACACAATGTTTATCCCAAAACATTAGCAACATAAGTAATTGTATTTTTGGATTGTCAATGGAACTAATGTAAATGTATTGCTTAATTCGACATTTGTTTTATAAAGTGGTTGGTTGCATGTTTATTGTTGGGAAAAAAATTTCCATGTTTCTAATAATGTTGGTATAATGTTTGAACATATTAAATACATTGTGTTAAAAATATTATCGATGTAACGTTAAATATCTTTACAATAAGGATTTTGATGATGAGTGACATGTTTACTATCTACCATTGCACCCCACTATGATGTCAAGTCACGAGCTTGTTGTTAAATAAGCACATCTCGAAGAGGAAGCATACCGAAAATGGTTGAATCAACCACCTATCCAATACCCACTATGTCCTAAGTCACCAATTTAAAACCTCTACAGTAACACTAGTTCTTCACATGTTGGGGGCAAAGGAAATGATATAGAGGTTGGGATGGATGATTTATTATGGGATACCCAAGCCATGGAGGGAATGTTATCACATGCATTCTAGCAAAATGAACTAGGGGATGATGTTGATGTTGTAGATACCTCTTCGAAAGCCTGCAATCTAGTCCCACCACCCCTCTCTTTGGTTGATAGGGGTCAAGGTCTACCTAACTAAGGATAACAATGTTACTATACAACTTGAAAGCAATGTATGGTTTATCAAATGTGTGTTTCTCAACACTTTTGAGGTAACTAACCATTGAGTCCCCTAATTTTTTAAGGAATCTTGTCATGCAACAAAGGAAGAAAATAGTTGATTTTATTCATGCTTAATGAAAATGTACATTTTTATTGCTCACTAATTGAGGTTACTCAAAGATAAGGTACTTCCAAGAGATAATTTATTGCTCGATAGTTGCACAAAGCCAAATCAAATGTTAACAATGTTGGGTGTCGAGTACATATCATACCACGCATGTCTGAATGATTGTATTCTATACATAAATGAATATGTAGACAAAGAGATATGTCCAGAATCTGGGCATGATAGGTACCATAAATAAAAAAAAGAAGGGTAAGCCACATGCCGATAATTCCAATGATTCAATGTCTCTTTAGTTGCAAACAATTAGCCATGTTGCATAGGTGGCATGCCTCACATAGAAGTGAGCAAGGAGTTATGTGAATCCCAATAGATTTGATAGCCACAAAGCATATAGAAGATACATGGCCCGATAAATTCAAGGATGAAGTACGGTGCCTACGATTAAGTATAGCCATGGGTGGAGTTTGTAATGTCCCTTTCCAAATAGGAGCTCCAAAGAGGAGGCTTAATGGTCTGAACTACCCCGTTAGACTATATCCAGGGCCAAATAGGGGTAAACAGGGTTACTAGAGGTCACTCCAGTCACAGGTGTTATATTTGGAAAGTGACATTGAGCTAAAAAGGGTTAAAAACGTTTTTAAGTCATTATAAGCTAAAAATAGAAGTCAACAATGAATTAGGGTTTCAGTAGTGATTTAGGGTTTTGGAAGTCAATAGTGAATTAGGGTTTCAGCATGATTTAGGGTTTTGAAAAGATATAAAGGAAGGGTCAACGACCTAATTCATTATTATGCAGATTATGACTTGTCATTGAGGAGAAGAGGCGCATCTCAAGAGAGATGGTTCAGTGGATTCCATGAGGAAGGCACCAGTTGGATGATTTTGGTGTTGAGAGACACACCCTAGTCACCGGGAAGATCATTCAGGTCTTCCATCATTCTTCAACAGCAATTACACAGTGTTCAGTAGCAAGGGCGCATTCATCCAGAGTGAGGGCGCAGCTTTTGAGAGGGTTTTTAGTCGACTTCTCCCATCCAAGGAGAATTCTGAGATTTCCCTCCGACCCATTTGAGAGGAGGGAAAGGCACATCTTTTGCCTAGTTCCTCATCAGATTCTGACAGAGGAATCAACTGGGATGCATTTTCCAGACTTGGATGTGCGACACTTTTGGTGGGAACATTTGGGGTTCCAGAGCGAGCAGCATACCAGATTCAGGGAAACCCTTCCGACCCATATCCCAGTAGACCAAGGCGATCGTTTTGAGACATATCTCGTCCGATTTCGACAGTGGAATCACTAGGATGCATTTTTCCAGAAGAAAAGGGGCGCATTCCCCCAGGGGTATCCATCCAGGGTCCAGATTCATCAGGAAAGGGGTCTGACAGATACCAGTACTGAGGACTAGAGCAGAGCACATCATTTGGGACAATTTCTAGGCCATTCCGAGAAGTATAGCTCCCAAGGTGAACTTTCCAGACTTCCAGCAGTTACCGTCAGAGCTGCCATAGTCCCAATGCATCCATTGATTCCGCAGTGCTCCCATATTCTGGGTATTATCTTTTAGTTGCTTATTTGTATTCCGGATAACATCCTTTGTATGTTGATCTAGTCGAGTATTGTCAGTTTATTCAGCCGCATTAGGCCATTTTGTAATCCACAGAGATATCATAATACAAACTTTGCAGTCCCTTGTCGCGTTTATTATTTGTATGATCATTTATATGTTGTAGACCATTGATCCTACACACACATTAGCAGTGTTTCCTAGACTAGCCAAGTCAGGAACATTATAGTGGTATCGAAGCTTTAGTCCTGCCAGCCTGTGACTAAAGACAATGAGTGCAGCAGAAGACCCAGAGGGCCGTGAACACGTAGGTGACAAATATGTCACTTACAACAGACATAAGGAAAGAAGGCATAGGCTTGATTTCCCCCCATTTTCCTCCTAGCTCAGAGGAAGAGGAAGAGGCACAGAGAGAAGGGCAGAGCGTGAGGCTGAGCGCGAGGCTGAGAGGATGCTAGGAGACAGATATGAGTGACCAGAGGGCAGTGGAAAGGCCCCCGTAGATCCAGAGACAGCTTTCATGTAGGTTATCAATGATATGTTAGCTAGTCAACGAACCATGTCTCAATCCTTGTCACAGGTGGTTGATAGATGGCTAGAGTGGGCAACCGATACACACAAGTCCCCCATGCAGCACAAGGGAACTCAGGAGCAGGTAGTAGACCCCAGTCACCCTCTCGCACATACACCTCATAGAGTAGGATTCCCAGACCCTTGTTTCCCAGTTTCCAAAGGGCACCCCCGGTAGCATCACCGCCACCGATAGCACAGAGGCCACCCACTCATACAAACGACATTGCAGAGTATAGGAGGGAGTACGCAGCATTGGGTCATAACTTCCATCAGGACATGACCTTAGTCAGGTACTGTGGACTTACACTCGAGAACCGCCCCAAAGAGCCGCGGAGGGGAGGACCATAACAGCAGCAGAGGCATAACCTCGATTTCATCCGAAAAGGTGGGAAACTCACCATCCCTTCTTTCGACGGATCGTCCAGATACATCGCCAGAGCTTGGGTACAGAAGCTAGACATATTACAAGCTCAACTAGATGACTAAGACAGAGGCCATCAGTTTCGTGACCTTACACTTGGAGGGTGAGGCACATGAGTGATGGTATCATGGATTGGTGACATTGGGTCACAGTCGCATCACCTCCTATAGGGAGTTTACAGATAGGCTCATGGACAGGTTTGACAGAAAGGATCCTGAGATACACTTCAGGGATATAGCCCAATTGAGACAAACTCGCACAGCAGAGGCATTCATCACAGAGTTTCAGAGGGTAGCCGTGGCAGTGGCAGATATATCAGAGCCCAGGCTGATCATGTTGTTCACAGAAGGACTCATAGAGCCTTTGAGAGGATGGGTGAAGGCATACAGGCCTCCCACTTTGCAGGATGCCATACTTCACACTCGAGATCTGGCAGACTCGGTGCCAAAGACTAAAACTTTCTCCAAACCATTTGTTCCCCAGAGGGATCGAGACAGGAAGCCATTCCCAAAAGAATGGAAGGGTAAGGAGAAGTTGGATGATGAGACTAGGTGAGAGATTATGAGGAAGAAGCTTTGCTTTAGCTGTAGAGATCCTTGGGTCCCAGGCCACAGGTGCATGGGCAAGGGAGAGATTCATTATATTGATGTAGCAACAGACAGCATGGGAAGTGAGGAGGAAGAGAAGGACAATGGATCCACCGGTTCAGAGGAGGAGTCAGCACCAACAGAGGAGCAGCCTCCCCATATACCACTGACACCGATAGGATCCCATCCTCCAGTAGTCCCACAATCGCCAGAGCGGGCTAACAGGAGGAAACCAGCAAAGGGAGGAGTCATAGTGATCCTTTCTAGTGTTCCCAGGTATGATACCCTCCATATCAGAGGGATTATTCAGGGGCAATGGGCAATCACCCTGATAGATGGTGGGGCCACCCACAACTTCTTCGATGCTTCACTAGTATCGAGACAGGCACTTCAGACAGAGGAGTTTGAGGGGTTTGATATTGCGGTAGCAGATGGCCACATAGTGGAGTGTCTAGACAGAGTTCCAAACTTAGAGATGAAGTTAGGTAACTACACAATGAGAGACACATTTTATGTGGTTGACCTATCGGACACAGATGTGGTGTTAGGAGTTCATTGGATGATTACCTTGGGAAAAGTCACTACCAACTACCAAACCTTGGAAATGGGATTCAGAGATCAGGATGGGAAGAAGGTTGTTCTAAGAGGTATGTCGACAGGAGCACCCAGTACAGTTCAAGCCAAGAGGATGGAAAGGATATTCATACATGGGGAGGTAGCATATGCCGCAGAATGCTTGATCACTATTCAAAAGGATTCAGAAGGTCAACAACAGTACCATACAGAGATCAAGAATTTATTAGGATGACATCAGCAGGTCTTTGAGGCAATTCCACTAGGGAGACCACCTGACAGGGGGTTTGAGCACACCATTGAGTTGGAGGAGGGGGGAAAACCTATGATCACCCCCCCTATCATCATCTTAGGAGGTTCAAGGATGAGATAGAGAAGGCAATAAAGGAATTGTTGGCGATGGGACACATCAGACTGAGCAGCAGCCCATTTGCTTCTTCAATTGTCTTAGTTCTGAAGAAGGATGGCACAATGAGGATGTGCATTGATTACCGAGCCTTGAACAAGAAAACCATTAAGAACCGGTACCCTATCCCACACATTGACGAGTTGATGGATGAACTGCATGGGGAAGTTTTCTTCTCAAAAATTGATCTACGCTCTGGATATCATCAGATTAGCATCCGAGAGCAGGACATAGAGAAGATGACATTTCGATGTCATTTTGGACACTTTGAGTTCCTGGTTATGCCATTTGGGCTAACCAATGCACCCGCTACATTATGTTAGCACTCTATAATTTGCCCAAGGCTGTGAGGCAGTTACAGAGGCAACGTCAAAACCACTTCGAGTCTTGGATCTAGCCCCCCAAGACTCAGAGAGGGATCTCTCTGTCTGATATAGCTTTGTTTGAGGAGGTATTAGGCTAGTTATGAAGAATATGGGTTGGGGTTTTTAAATGATGGTTTGGAACAGCCAAGAGGGCCATTGGGCATATGGGGTCTGTGCTTAAAAAAATGTGATTTACATCAGATCTGGACACAGTTCTTTCACAGGGCAAGGTAGTGGCAATATTGGATCGAATTAAGTTTAGATGGCGTCGATTCGAGGAAAAATAGGTGAGGAAAAATCATAGGCAAAGGAGCAGTTAAGAATTCCTGAACTAAGCTTTTGCAGAAAACATAAAGATCATCAAAAGCCGAGAGGCAGAGTATCTGCTGATAAATTCTACCTCTATTACTTTCCTTCTGATAATAAGAAAACGAAAACAAGCATAATGATCACAGGAAAAACATTATACAGAGGAAGAACACCACCACTATCACCACACAGGAATCTTGTAAAAGAAATATATCCATTACTGATCAATCATTAAAAATTACAGAGACATTCCCTGGCTAAACACAGCCCACAGTCTCGCAAAAAGCCTCACAGGTTGAACCATTTTACATTAAAATCATCTGGATAAATAGGATAAACCATCCCCATTAGTTTCGGAAGTCGGTTCAACCGCCTCGGCCAAAAATTGCCACCACTCCCACAAAATTCGGAGTTTTCTGCCATGAAAAATGGACCGTTTTTCTGCGAAACAGAGGTCCGATCAGACGTGACTTTCTCTTCAATGATGACACCTGGGAGAAAAATGAAAGAGATTATTGTAGATGGGCATGTGCTGGACAAAAACCTCCTTCGGTTTCGCCAAATTCGTCCCCAGCTGGCCGTGACAGCTCCTGCAAGATCGGGACTGAAACGGAAAATTGAAAATCTGAAAAAATAGGCCTCGAAGATGCCTTCAATTATTTCTGCTCGTAGCTCCGTTGAAAAACCTGAGAGAGGTTTTTGTTCGTCAGCCCGTGCTGAGAAAAAATCTCTCTCATATTTTCAAAATCCGTCTCCGTTTGCCCATAAACTGCCTCGGACGAAGACATGGTAACACAGACAAATATTGGCAAAAATTGGGGGAAGTGGTTTTTTGGCGGGAAAGCGGCATTCCGGACCCCCCCCCCCTCGTTAAATGTAGAACGCCCTGGGGGGTCCAGAATTTAATCTAGTCCGTCGATTGTGGTGCTCATCTCAGGGCTGTTCAGATTGGCACGAGGGTTAATTCAATTCCGGACCCCCCCCCTCGTTAAATGTCGAACTCACGGGGGGTTCCGGAATTGAATATGGTGCGTTGATTTTTGTTTGGTAAGTGGATGGGGCGCGGGTGTATGGAATATGAGCGGGAGTGTAAGGGGGGGTATGACGTAAGGGGAATGGTTAATGGAGTATGACGTAGGGGTAGGTGGGAGTGGAAGGTGAGGTGGGGTAGTGAGT